>JNEN01000791.1:0-14266 GCA_000697355.1 Syncephalastrum monosporum B8922 | reverse complement strand
TTTTTTTTTCCCATGGCTCTGGCACTTTGACAACATGGAGTCACTGTGGTGCCGTTGTCATCTTGGTGGTTATTGCAAGTTGGCTGCCGTCGGTCTGATTCAAGGAAGCCCGGAAGTGAACTCGGCCTCTGTTTGAGCTCAAGCGGCGTTGCGCATCCCTCTAAGACGTAACAAGTCGTCTGATGTCTGACTGCAGTTGGCTGCTTCGCGATGAGGGTTGTTTTTCCCTGCCTGCCACCCCGTGGGCGCTACTGCCTCTGGGCTCTGACTTCCCTGGACCAGCGTTCTTGATGCGCGTCGTTCTCTGGGTGAGTATTCATGCTGCGGATGCGGTTAGCTCAGGGATGTTGTCCCCTGGATGCGGCTCTTCGCTATCGTTTTGACCCTGGCGTCGGTCGACTATGAAGAGATCCCCCAGTGGTTGACTCCGCCTCCCCTTTGAGATCCGTGATGGAGTATTCATACTACCTCTGCGGGCTTCATCTTCAGTAAGGCGGATGGATGCTCTTTGCCGGCCCAAGTCATCCTATGCAGAGCAAACTCTCCTCCGCTTTTTTGGCGGGGGTGAAGAGGGGTAGACCTTCCAGCTACTCTGACGCTCCACTTTGGAGGTTCCCGTAGGACCGTATGGTTGAGGGCTGGAGGAAGTGGTCCGCTGGTCACTGTGGTTTGCTTGATGAACCTCATATCAGTTTTCTTGGGTCTGACCAGTTTCTTTGGGATTTCTTCCCTCTCTTTCTTTACTTATTTTATGAATGGTTTCCCTATTTTTTCCAGTATCAGTCTTCCCTCTTTTCCTGTATCTGTTCTTGTACTTTTACCGCGGTGCACTTTTTACGGCTTCTCCCATCTTTTGTTATTCCCTGCAATAAACACTACACATTCCTCTTCTCTCTGCCAAATATACCGACTTTATGCTATTTCTACAGTCACCTACTGTTTGAAAAAACATCAAGTGTGTATGCCTGTATGAGAATGTTTTTGTATTCATTCTTCCCTTTAAAAGCTGATGGTGCATAATGAAGTACTCATATGCTTTCATCAAGTGCTGAGGTCATGTCAAGGATGCGATTGCGTATGCAAACGAGTGTATAATGCTGCCCGAGCACTTGACATCACCGATTCTACCTATAAGAGCACTATTGATACTACACAGAGCATAGTTCAATGTACAGTGTGCTACGGTAGGTCAGCCAGCTTTACAATTTCATAGTATGATTAGGCATAAGCGACCACTCTCTATAATATAGTATGCCTGTGATCCTGCTATGAAGGACCTGTTCATATGACAGACGAGTAGCAGATTTGGGGATTTGATGAAACCAGACTGATACTCGATAGCAGCGGGTATCATCGTTAACATACATCTCGCACAGCCACCTTCATCAAATCTTCCTCCTTTGTTACTAGCATTAGTCTCGCCATCACCATGATGATACAGGGCTTCTGGTGAGACAGAGATACTTGAAGTTGTACTTCGTGGAGCCTTTTAATGAGCACCGGGGCTCTTGTAAGAAAGTCAGCGTATCCTGCTAAGCTAGAGTAAGTATGGCAATCAGACCAAAGGTGTTTAGGGAGGATGTCCAGCAGGCAGAAAAGGGACATACATGATATTTACAGGTGATACAATCGCGAACACATGGATTGCGGGTGCCAAAAGGAGACGATCGGCCCGGAAAGTGGGGTGCTGCAATGCCAAAGTCGAAATTCTATTTTGACTCAGCGCGGATTGATTGTCTGCGTTCAATAGCCGTTTGTGAGACCCGAAAGACACAGGCTGCTTTATTCCAGTCGCTGTTGTCTTCATCATGGACCATCAACACGTTCAATATGTCCTGCTCGCAGAGTTTGACATTGACAAGGGCGCTATTCTCAAATACCAATACCCGGCGGATACAGGCACCGATGAACAGTAAGACTCCATGTCGTCCTCTCAATCCTTGCCGTTCCTTATCGCCTCGTGTCCGTCTAGCGTCCTGTCTGAACTTATGCTACCCGATGGTGCTCATTTACGCTCCGAGGACTGGACCATCTTTTGTCTAAACCAAACCATCCCCGATGTTGACGACGATGCTCCCAGCAAAACGGACAAACGCGAAAAGCCTCTGCTCTACGTTTTGAATCTTGTTCGCACCAAGCACGATGCCACTGCACGAAGGTGGAGTATCAAATATGTGTACAATGCCATATGCTAAAACAAGACTGCAGAGGTGCCCACGTAAAAGCGATGGCTATCTGTACCCAACATCAGTTTTTGCACATTTACAAGGTAGGAAACAGCATGGACTTCTGCTGTGATCTGACACAACGACCCCTTGGATCAGCCTGTCCTGCTGCTGGGCATGGAGAAATACTTTGAGAACCCTTCCCGGGAGATCCTCGAATCTCTCTACAAGGCCGTAAACTCGATGGATCTGACCCGCATGCCTCGTCTCTCCTGGCACGAGCGACAGATCCTGCGTGCATCGGACAACAAGAACATGTTTGAGGAGCTCTTCATCGAGGACCACGTTACTTCGCCTATCTCTGCCGAGTTTGTGAACACGGAAGACGATACAGAGGACGAGTCCAAGTTAAGACGCGGAACTTATATCGACTTGGCATCTGGTCGCGAAGTCCTCCCCTCTTTGGGTAAAGACCGTCATTTTTATGAAACCAAGATCGAGTATGAAGGAATCAAGCTCCCTATCCGGATACCACTGACCGTCAATGCGGAAGAAGTGGGTGATGTAAGTACTGGAAAACCAGAGAGAGAAGCAACATCTGCTCATGACTGTATTTAGTTTTCATTAATCAACCTTATTCGCACCTTCACGCCCACGTCGCAACCTGGATCACCCAACCCGCATCACCCGCACCTCGACAGCCCGGGAGCCTACACACATCCCATAATGTTGCTTTTGAATGCTCTCTTGACTCAGAAACGCATTATCTTCCTTGGCTATGGTCATCCGTCAGGCGAAGTCGCTAACTACGTACTAGCCGCTTGTGCGCTAGGTAGCGGATGCGGCACCGTTCTCCGAGGGTTCACTGAGCGTGCCTTCCCTTATACCAATCTGACAAGCGTCGACGATCTACTGAAATGGTATAGTACAAAAGGGAGGTATTATAAGGAGTTTGAGTTGCTAACGGGCCTTTGGTTAGCCCTGGTTTTATAGCCGGTGTGTGCAATCCCACTTATGAGGAGCACACGGCCTGGTGGGACGTACTATGCAACATTGAGACGGGAAAAATTACAGTGAGCAAAGATATTGAAGTGACCCGGCTCAATTCAATCAGCTCCATGTCCGGCGATATCGAAAATGCAAGCACTGCCTTTGCCTCACTGGCTCTGGGCCGATCGTCAGGAGGCAATGCCTTCTCTGGGTCTTTGGGAAAGCAAGAAGCGCGAGAGCGTGATTGGGACACCGAGTTCATGAACGATGTAAGTAGAAAAGGCAGGGCCCCGGGTTTTATATCATAACATGCACATTATCTTTGTAGGTGATGGCAGCCGTGCACGGTCGCCACGGCGAAACGATGATACGCGCTAAATTTCAGGAATACGTGGCGCGGTTCGTTCGATTGGCCGGTGTGTATGAGGAGGACGTCTACAAGCAGTCCAAAATCGCGTGGCCGCATGATCCAGAAACGGACCCGTCCGGTCTTTTAGGCTCTGGCACGGTCTTTCCGGACGAAGCCACCAAGCAGCGCGAGCTATCACTCAATGCCAACCGTATTGAAGGCTGGCGGCAGACGATCTCCTACAGGGAATACCAGAAGGTAAGACAGCATGCATACGTGGGATGAGCTGGGTTTTCATACGTCTCTTTAGGGCTTTGCACTATGGCTTCAAGGCTCGACGCTGAAACACCTGGATGTCTATCGGCAAATTAACAAACTGCGCATCTTACGTAATCTGCCTGAAGCGGAAGTCTTAGCTATCCTGGAAGCATTCCTGAAGCACATCACGACAGATCGGCATATCATCGAGGTAATGATATGCTAATAATGGGGAAAAGGGTGATCTATGCTATTGCGTCACGTGTGCTTATCCGACATGATAGTTCCTTTCTTTTCTTCCACAGCACCAAGGCGGTCTGGCACCTATTGGGTTGTGTCTCTTGCACTCGTCCGAGATGGTGCGGCGACACACGGTCGAGCTGTTCAACCGTCTAGTCAGTAACCCAGTAAGTGTCGTAAAAAAGGAGGAAGAGGGCCTATTGACACTGTTTTGTCATCAGACGGGATTTAAGTTCATTCAGGGTCTTTCACGATTCCAGCGGATGACCTATGAGCGATTATGCCGCTCTGAGTTTTCTGACCCTCAGCATCAGCAGAATAATGGCGCACCCGTCGGCGCATTCTAGACATACCAGCCTCGCCGTCGTCTCTCCCTTTCTGTCTTCTTTTGCACTCGCCTTTATTCCCTGTCCACTTTTTCCCTGTCTTTCTTCCTTCTTTCATACCAGCATAGGCCGCATCGTTTTATCCAACTGTTTCACTTTCCAGTCTCTATTTATGTAGTCTCTTTTCTTTCTTATAAAAATTAATAATGACCCTCTGATATCCTCATATATGCGCATGGGCGCTGCAAACATTGTCGGTCGTGCGGAGCCGAAGAAGGAAACAGAAGGGAAAGAAATGGATGCATGTTTGGTCAGGCCGATATTGGTGCCGACGTATCCATTCAGGGTTGGGCACAATACAAATAATAAAACTGAGACATATCTCTCTCGCTTCTTCTCTTTTCCTTCGCCTGCCTGTCGGATGGCTGCCACGTATCAGACCGACTGGGAAGGTCTTCTTTCTCACACATCGCAGCCGCAAGAAAGCATACTGCCACGGCCTGCGCCGCCCCCTGATTATCAACATGGGCTTCCACCGCCTCCCTACATGCCAACACGCTCGCCGCCTGCAGCCGAAACGCCCGACGTGTCACAATTTTGGTCTACCACTACGAGCCAACAACGGTACAGCGTGGGCAGCAGCACAGATTACGATATCGAGAAAGGAGGCCGCAACCCGATCAAGCGTGTACGGTGGTGTATCGATGGCTGGTCTACCGCACTGAGACGTGATCGACGGCTCGTTTGCTGTGGTTGTTTTACGTTGTGCTTCGTGATCGCGCTGGCCGTGATTTTTATCACAGTGTTTGCTGTGCTTCCCCTTCATGTCCATGACAAGGAGAGGGCCGGAAAAGGCATCGGTAATCTTTAGCAACCCAGCAAGAACCGGAACGGTATTGAGCCCGTCATTCCTGCAAGCAATGGAATGACCGCGCGTCAACTCCTCGTAATTTGTATTATCAGTTGTTCCATGTTTGCGGTGCTTTGTATATTCCTTCCTACCCTCTACGTACCCACATCAACTGTGGTAAAGAAAATTGCTACCTTTGAAGTAGAGACACACGTCATAAGCCTTGGTGTTGTTTGCCTTTTATTTTTTTCCTCGTAATAACAGCTTTTTGGTGTAAAAATGTACAAAATATGGCCTCGAGCCCAAAGCAGTTTAGATACGCAAATACCGCCCGGGCAGAGGCGACAGGGCTCGCTTGCATTGCGACTTTGCCAGTCTTCACTGCATGGTATAAACAAAAGCAAAACTTTAATGAACAGCCTATTTAATGAACAGCCTATTTATTTTCTTTATCACCGATTTCCTTTATTCCAGCGAGCGGTGGCGCTCTTCATTCGGGACTCTTTATTCCAACAACTTATGCGACTCGCTTCGCTTCGTCTATGGGTGACGCTCCGATTGCGCTCCGGGTGTGAGTGAGCCCTTTCGCCTGCGGCTACGGGTCATCACGACGTGCACCTAATCTTGCGTCACTTTCATCCGCAAACGTTCCTGTGGAGCATTGGACCCATTTGGAACGGCTCTGCGACTAGGTTTTGGCGTGTTGTCCTTATATCACGTCTCCTTCCAAAGCACGGCCACTCATCAAGAAGACGCTGACGAACACCCTATCAAAATTTTTCGATACCTCATCAAAACCTTATTATGAGCGCCTGGAGCCACTTCTGAACAAGACACCCGTTATCCATGAGCTTGACAGTGCCTGGCAACATGCGCTCGTCAAGGCCAGGCTACGAGCGACAATTGAGTGACGCAACGAAGCAAATACCTTCAAAGCCGATCTTGTGGGTGAAGATATGGTGGCCTCGTATCATCGCCGCTTTGTTGTACGCTTTGCCACTATCGGCCGACCACTGCATGAATTGTGGACGCAGTGAAACCATGGACACCAGAGACAACATAAGCCTTTAAGACACTCAAGAAAAAGCTGACCGAAGCATCCGCATCCGACCCGCAACCCTTGTCGACAGGAACAAGTCCCCCGCTACAAGGCAATCCAACATCGGTAAAACTGCGCGTACTCGTAACAGACGTCTCCCGGCTAGGACTTGGTGCCATATTATCGCAACTCGATGAACGCCGCCAGAATACGATCTCGTTTTACACTGTGTCAAAGTCGGAGACGGTGAACAGCCATTAAAAGATCGACGTATGCGCTACCAAAGCAGCAAAGAACAATACAGACGACAAACTTGCCGACGATCATAGTAACTTGCTCTGGGAAGGAAAGGATATCTTGGATCGATTGCTCGAGATGGTGGTGGAACGACACGCTGCAGCCAACCTCAAGGGATACTTTGTCCAGTTGGGTGGTACCCAAGGGCAGCTCTCCTCCATTCACTTGGATGGCGAAACGGGGATATACGTAGCTATTCCCCAGGAACGTATTCTCTTTCCTGCATCTGTGGTGTCTATTGGCCGGTTTGAAGCGACGTTTGCTGCTCTGTTGCAACTGCGGTGTGACCTGCGCAAAATGACAACGAGCTTTCAGTAGCAGCAGGAATTACTGGATGAGAAAAGACATTCCCTGGGCAGCAGTCGCTCCCGCCCAGCGCCCGTGGTACTTGGCGCATTTCTTTGAAAAAACAAAAACCAAAAGCCGACCTGGTAGTCCCATGATGATTATATAAATAACTGACTGAAAGGAACCAGCAACCGGCTTAGTGCTTTGAATAAATGAGATAAAAAATACATGATTCAGTTTCAGCGAGACAATTGCTACACAACGCACAAATAATTGTAGGAGAATGTATATACATCACAGAAGCTAATGGGCTCCTTGCACTTGCAGCCTCCGAGCTCGCCATTTTGGGCCAATCTTGAGCAAGACCGGGACATTGACATTGGAAACAACCAGAATCAAGGTGAAGATAGTCAACACCCATCCAACACCGATACGATCAACACCAGGTTGAACGGCTTGCGTGAAAACAAACCTACATAAGAATACAGATACATTAAACGGTCGTCCGTATATAGCTTTTTCTCAAGATTGGTTTTTACTTACGCAAGCCCACACCGTACAAAATTCAAGGCTGCGGCGACAGTGGCAACCCGTCCCGTCGCCAAGTCTGTCATCAATGCTTGGGTAGTCACCATCATGCCGTTGTGTCCAAAAGTAACTACGTACATCACAGAAACATATTTAGCTCTCTCGTTAACACATTATCAGCTCACACGTACATATACACTGCAGAATCAAAAGAGCCGCTATGTGCACGTTGTACTGTAAGCACCACGCAAAGGCGATGGACGAGCTTTGCAAAAGTAATGCATCTATCCATACATGTCCGCAGCGTGCACGATAAATGGGAAAATCCGGTGCCAAGCGCGCCAGTTTGGGATCCATTTTTTTCTCTTCATCCGTCGCCTGGTACTTGCGTAGGTAGTGTGCATACTGCCGGTCCAAAATACGTCCATGGGTGATGGAGCCAATAATGGCGCCAATATCGCGGCTGATAAAGGTCAGGCCAGTTTGTAGATCATTCAAACCATAGTCCACCTGCAAAAAAATCGAAGCAACAGTCATTTGGGTAATAAAAACGCCAAAATGAAGTCCCAAATACGTGAAAAGGAGAAGATAGTCGAGTTGTCCCAGCGAACGCAAGGGCTGCGTGAAATCAGGCATGGTGAATCGTGACCGGACACTGTTCTTCTCAGGTATAATAGTGGACTCCGTTCTCGATTGGCATAGCGTGTGTCGATGCCGAATCCACTGCAAGGGTGTGGGGTTGGCATAGCCGCTACCATTACCAACCAGAGAACGGAGCGTCTCAGGTATGAAGCAAAGGATAGTGATGAAGAATATGGCTCCAAGGGCGGCAAACAAGACAAAGATGTACCTGGGTAAAGTCATTAACGAGGAACACAGATGCAGTACCGATATGATGTGTACCTCCAGCCAGCTTGATTGGAAATGACACCGCTGACGATAGGCCCCGTCAAAGGGGCTACCATTTGACCAATGCTAAACAGAGCAGTATAACTTCCTCGTCTACAGGATGCCCTGAGTATTTCGCCTCGTGGACCTGAACTCATGCTCGCACTTACTCGGATGGCAGTACGATATCACTCAAAACACCCTGACCTAAGGAGGGCAGCAAGCATTTTATTCTGTGAGCAATCGAATGCAAAGTTTAATGACGCCGTGACGTACCGAGCACCTGGGCTGCGCCTGAACCCAGAGCCATGAGCATCCGCATGAAAAGGATTTGCAGAATACTCTGGGAGAACACAGCGCCAATACATGCACCCGTATAGATGGTCAGGGACACCAGATACACCGGACGGCGTCCCCATAAATCACTCAGGGGCCCCCATAACATGGGCGTAATGGCCTGTAAAGCTACGAAAGCACTCACCGTGGCATTCGCCATAGTAATGCTGGCATGGAACTCCTACGGAAGCGTGCTGTCAACCTTTGACGAGCGCTCTAGTTTGTTGCCGTGGTTTTTGTATTCTTACTTCGCGGATTGAATTGAGCGCAGGCAGATAGCTGAGGGCCGTCAGTTGTGGAAACATGGATGCCAGGGCAACGACAAGGCCGATGAAACGCTTTTGGCGGCTCGAAAATACACTGAATGGCGCTTTTTCCTCTCCTTTTTCCCTGAATTGCTCTGTAAAGTCGATAGATTCGGTTATGGAGCCATCATCTTCGTTGTGTTGTTCCAGTTCGTCATTTGACTTGGCTCTGCCGTGCTGCTCGGTAGCGGATGCTGGGATAGATGAGTCTACTCGCTCGTGAGCCGTTGATTTCTCGTCTGCGTTTTTCGTGGAGGTGACAGCAGCACCACGGTCTTTCGTTTCTGAGAGTACTTCGGCAGTGTCCATCTAGGAGTATAAAAGGTGAAGGAAAAAAAAGACAAAGATCGCATATTTCTTGCTGTCTCAAGACACAGAATGAATATTTGTATCTGTTGCTTCATGCATGCAATGCTGGGGGCGGTATGCATTACATAAAGTGTATGATAATACGATAGCATGCACCTGCGCACCCTCCTTGTGATTGGAGAGGATACGGCCAAAGCTGGGCAATCATGCATTGGTACTCCTCTTCCACTTTAGACTACCCATGGCACTTCAACAGATAGAAATGATATCGTAAGAGTAACATGAAAGAGTGGCGCTCACTTATGCAGGGGTGCCAGGGCAGACCAGCACATGTTATAACGGTGACGGATGCAGGTAAGTTTATACAGCCTTTTCACGGAATATATACAGGACCGCTTCAAGAGACTTTGGTAGAAGTGAGTTGTGACGATTGTTTTGAGCTCTTAATAAATGGCGTATAAGCTGTAAGTTGCATATTGTTTGTATGTCAAAATAAGATTTGAGCATCCAAGCGATACACAGAACGCCACACGGGCGGCAGAGCTCAAACACGCAGAGTTTATTTCCTCGTCATGACTGCTGTTGATGGATAAGGGATGATGATAAAAGCGCGAGTAATGTACACCTTTTACACGTAGTGTGGTATGTGTGAGTATTCTCACGTGTATTGTCAATGGTTTTTCTTGCGTTGTGAAGCGCGCAGACATAAAAGCTGGTTTGATTCAAATCCGTCTATGTACCTCTTTGGTTTGTACGTCGAGAATTGAAAGGCCGCCATGGGTTCGAGTTGACTAGAGTTCAGCTGGCGCGCGTTATGTGTGGTGGCAGTACGTAGCCACCCGCGCTCTCTTTCTCTCTTTTCCCCTCCAAGACCCTGTGTAGCTTTTATTCGTTGCGAGTCTCCACTGTTTAGCGACAGACTCCAGTGTAAGGACATACCACAAAGACTCTATTTTAAGCGAAACACAGCCATTGCGGACCTGCCATGGAAGTCAGCGACTACATCAACAAGGCCATGACATTTGCGGAGAACGCCGCGAAGCTCTCCCAAAAAATGTCACAGGGCCTGGTGGACAATGCGCGCGAGCTCGGGTTCCCGGCCGCAGGTGACTCGAGTGCCCAGTATTTCGACACCTCGGAGGAGAAGATGCGCAACATTCGCCGGCAGCTCGATGCCAAGAACGACCGAGAGAAACTCGATGGCCTGAAACGCCTGATCGCGGTAAGTCGTGGCCCCAGTCTCGCAACGTTTGAATGCATCTCCTGACTTGTTTTGAATGGGCTGTAGATGATATCCAAAGGCCGCGATGTATCCGAGTTTTTTCCCGACGTGGTCAAAAACGTAGTGTCGCAGAACATCGAGGTGCGCAAGCTGGTGTACATCTATTTACTGCGCTATGCAGAGCAAGAACCCGATCTCGCTCTCTTGTCTATCAACTCGTTCCAGAAGGACCTGAGTGACAAGAACCAGATCATTCGGGCCATGGCTCTGCGCGTCATGAGTGGCATTCGTGTCCCGGTTATCAGCCCCATTGTCTTGCTCGGTATCAAGAAATGCTCCACCGATTCAAGCCCCTATGTCCGAAAGGCAGCTTCACATGCGATTCCCAAGTGCTATAGGTAAAAGAGGATCAGGAAGGTGTGCATCCAGCGATTTACGCCTTCTTTTCAGTTTGGATGCATCACAGAAAGAGGCGCTCGTTGAGGTCATTGCTACCCTGCTCAAGGACCGCTCCACCATCACGATCGGCAGTGCCATCATGGCTTTCAACGAGGTCTGTCCACATCGATACGACCTGATTCATCCGTGCTTCCGGAAACTCTGCGGTCTTCTGGCAGACTGCGATGAGTGGGGCCAAATGACGATCCTTGACGTATTGCTCCGCTATGGACGGCAAGTTGATGCTATTCTGGCGCCATATGTCTGTCTTACACGACCGCTTATAGGACGCAATTCCTGAACCCCAACCCACACGGAGAGGACTTATCACATGAGGCACCCAAAGATGCTGCGGTCAAAGTCAATGATCGGCCTTTCTATTCCGACTCGGACGATAGCGAACAAGAAGGAAGTCAAGATGAGGACGAGGGTGTGATACAGCTGGACCCTGATCACGAGCTCTTGCTCAAGAGCTGTATGCCTTTGCTACAGAGTCGTAACAGCGGTGTAAGTATCATGGAAACGGGCGGTATTACCTGGGCTGACTCCTACTAGGTTGTGTTGGCTGTCGCGCGCTTGTTCTACCACCTCGCCCCCGCCTTTGAGGCGCAAAAGATCGCAAAACCTCTTGTACGATTACTACGAAACCATCGAGAACTTCAATACGTCGTCTTAAAGAACATTGCCGTCATGGCAAGCACACGACCAGTAAGTAGACATGAATTGCATGATACGCTACTAAGCTGTGTCTAGTATCTCTTTGAACCCTTCATGCAACAATTTTATATTCGGTCGGCCGAGCCAGCTTTCGTGCGCAATACCAAGCTGGAGATACTGACGAGCATCGCCACCGAAGCCAATATCTACACTCTACTTAATGAACTTCAGGTATGCATCCTGCTGGCGTCGGAGCTTAGGTTGATTGAACAGCGTATTTTATTAGCAATACGTCACGAGTCCACACAAGGATTTTGCTGCCGCCACTATCCAAGCCATCGGACGATGTGCGCAAAATGTCTCTACTGGTGCAGACAAGTGTCTACGACTGCTCATGAAGCTTTTACATAGCTCTAATGGTAAGCAAAAGGAGGATCATCAGCTATGGAAGTGCAGTATCTTACATTGGCTCCAGAGCTCGTGGTGGCAGAGTCTGTTATTGTCGTGACGCGGCTGCTGCAATCCTGCACAGAAGAGCGCCTGCGCTCGGTGATTGCTCTTGCCAAACTCCTGGATACCATTGCCGTACCGATGGCGCGCGCGAACATAATCTGGCTGATCGGCCAGCATGTGGAGACCCTCCCGAAGGTTGGACCGGACGTGCTTCGCCAAGTCGCCAAAAACTTTTCAAACGAGACAAACGTCTCAAAGCTCCAGGTGCTCACCTTATCTGCCAAGTTGGTGTGCAATAACCCCGACAACGCGACCCTCAATACACTCAACCAGTACGTGCTCAACCTCGCACGGTACGACACAAACTATGACGTCCGTGACCGTGCCCGCTTCTTGCGAGCGCTCACGATGCCGCACAATGGAGACAATCGCGGGCTGGATGCGCTCAAGATGTACCTCAAGAAAATTCTTCTGTCCGATAAGGAACCACCCGCGGCCGAGGGCGGTGTCCAAGGCGCAGAGTATACCATTGGCTCGCTCTCGATGCTCGCCAACCAGTCTTTGCCTGACTATGAACCGTTACCGGATTATCCCGAGGAACAGCCAGATACGAGCGTGCGCGATGTGCCCGAAATGGAAGGCTGGAGCGGATCACGGACGATGGTGATGGAACAGCAGGGCTTCGGCAGCGACAGCTTCGAGAGCAGGTACCGCAATGGGTCTGGAGTGTCGACGGCTTTATCGGGCATTGAAGCTACCGGTTTCCACAGCGGGAGCAGTAACGGCATGTACAATCCCGTGGCCAAGAGAAAGGGCGGCGAATATGACCTGGATGCCTTTTACGACGACTCGTCAGACGAATACGAGGGATCGAGCGATGAAGACGAAGAAACATCGAGTGACGAAGACGAGGACGAGGACGAGGACGAGTCAAGTAGCGAAGAAGAATCCGAGGAGGTCTCAGAAGAAGAATCCGAGGAGGAAAGTCAGGAAGAATCGGAGGAAGAGAGTAGTGGGGGTGAAGACGCACGGACAAAGCTTGTACGAAAGTGAAATTAAACAATCCTATTCCATAATGCACATTGACGTGTATATGTATGAAGAAGGTTTAAACTGTTGTCCTGAGATGTTTGTTCTATGAAAAGCTGGGTGACCTACCGTAGCACACTGTACAGACTACATTGAACCATGCTCTGTGTAGTATCAATAGTGCTCTTATAGGTAGAGTCCGTGACGTCAAGTGCTCAGGCAGCATTATACATTCGTTTGCATACGCAATCGCATCCTTGACATGACCTCAGCACTTGATGAAAGCACTTGAGTACTTCATTATGCACCATCAGCTTTTAAAGGGAAGAATGAATACAAGAATACTCTCATACAGACGTACACGCCTGAAGATGTTTTAAAAAGTAGTTGACTACTGAAGCAGCATATGCTAGTCGGTATATTTAACAGAGGGAAGGGATGTATAGGTTTTATTGCAGCGGATAATAAAAGATGGGAGAAGACGTGAAAGGTGCACCGCGGTGAAAGTACAAGAACAAATACAGGAAAAGAGGGAAGACTGAAGCTAGAAAAATAGGAAGAAAGAGAGGGAAGAAATCCCAAAGAAACTGGCCAGACCCAAGAAAACTGATATGAGGTTCATCAAGCAAACCACAGTGACCAGCGGACCACTTCCTCCAGCCCTCAACCATACGGTCCTACAGGAACCTCCAAAGTGGAGCGTCAGAGTAGCTGGAAGGTCTACCCCTCTTCACCCCCCGCCAAAAAAGCGGAGGAGAGTTTGCTCTGCATAGGATGACTTGGGCCGGCAAAGAGCATCCATCCGCCTTACTGAAGATGAAGCCCACAGAGGAAGTATAAATACTCCACCGCGGATCTCAAAGGGGAGGCGGAGTCAACCACTGGGGGATCTCTTCATAGTCGACCGACGCCAGGGTCAAAACGATAGCGAAGAGCCGCATCCAGGGGACAACATCCCTGAGCTAACCGCATCCGCAGCATGAATACTCACCCAGAGAACGACGCGCATCAAGAACGCTGGTCCAGGGAAGTCAGAGCCCAGAGGCAGTAGCGCCCATGGGGTGGCAGGCAGGGAAAAACAACCCTCATCGCGAAGCAGCCAACTGCAGTCAGACATCAGACGACTTGTTACGTCTTAGAGGGATGCGCAACGCCGCTTGAGCTCAAACAGAGGCCGAGTTCACTTCCGGGCTTCCTTGAATCAGACCGACGGCAGCCAACTTGCAATAACCACCAAGATGACAACGGCACCACAGTGACTCCATGTTGTCAAAGTGCCAGAGCCATGGGAAAAAAAAA
>JNEN01000790.1:0-36256 GCA_000697355.1 Syncephalastrum monosporum B8922 | reverse complement strand
ATAGCGAGGCCAGGGTAGTTACGGAGACATCTTCTGTCTCTGCGATGGGAAAATGCTCAGCGGTCATATCGACATCGGTTGTCGATGGGGGGCTTGGTGACTCAGCGGGCGTGGGGGATGGTGTCAGAGCCTCGGTAGGGAGGATGGTAGGGGTGTTTGCCGGATTGTCATCCACAGTGGTGACTTCGGGTGCAGACTGGCTAGCGCTTGTCTGTTGAGCGCAGTAACGTTCTCCGGTAAGTTCGGTGCGGCCGCGTTTCGAAGGCACCGAGTATGGACTGACGTGGGGGCAATTGGCCACCAAATGTTCGGCTGAGTTACAAGAGTAACATCTCTTTTCGCGATTTATACGCGTCTGACGGGCTTTGAGCTTGGGGCATTCACGAACTCTGTGCCCCTCCTTTTTGCAATAGTTACAATGGATTGGCATGCCGCGCCAGCGGGCGGTAATGATACGTTTGCGCCCATTGACATTAACCCCAATTTCATGCTCAAGAGCCTGCAGTGGGGTGTCATTTGTGTTTCGTAGAGAGAAATGTGACAAGTAAAAAGGACAAGAGAGTAAGTGAGACTGAAATTATATTAAAGTTGAGTACGATATGATCTGTCTACATCTAATAATTAGGAAGTCTTTTATAGACTTCAATATGTTTCATCCAGCTGAGTAAAGAGAACCAGTGATAAGATAATAAAATAATTTCATCAGGGACGATGTGCCTGTGATTGAATATACAATGGCAGATGCAGCTTGCATATGGAACTGTGCCATTAGATAAGAGTAGCGGTACGGGATACTTCTTTACGGTTTCATATGCAGTAATTGAACCGGCGATGGAGGAGTTGAATAAGTGCATGATAGCAACCGATACAACGATTGGGTATAGAGGCAAGTCTAGACTTTCTCAACGAAGACACAGCTACCCGACGGTTGATGGTTTACCACAATTTGCCGTTTCGGCAGAAGTATCAATCATGGCAAAGCCTTTTGAGTTAAGCAGCCCTCCTGCGGAGTAGGCGCATAATTGTACATGCAAAACTTTTCCGTAGCAGCTGAGCCACTCGCGAACCATAGGGCCCAACACTTCAGCACGTAAAATAGGCAAATTCTCTAAGGCCAGCCGAAAGACACTACTCTCAGTATCCAACGTTGGGGTACCAATAAACAGTAAACCATTAATGGTGAGGCCTTCTGTACAGGCTTTGTCGCGGGCCTCTTCAGAGTCGAAAGAGACGATCGCGCAAGATGGGGAGTGTGGGCTGGGAATGAGGCCGACAGCTTCAGGGCAAACTGTTGGTAGGCGCTCAACGAACGTCGCCGGTGTCATGTCGCGATGAGCTGCAATGTTGAAGACTGCGCTGTTCGCTTCTGCCGAGCGAACCCAAATTTTTTCTGCACGCGAACGGTCTACAACGGCCTGTGCCTCCGTGTCTCGAAAAACGGTTTCGCGTTGGGCTGGTGCGGTGCGGGCGTGGTGTCGAAAACTCTGCCATATTTCGGCTGGGGTGATCGAGGGGGACGAGGAAGGCGGGCCAGTGGGATTGTTAAGGGGAATGTGGTCGCCAGAGGGAGGGGGGGAGTTTGGACCAGGCAAGGGCCCAGAGTGTTGAAAAGCGGGAAGAGCCATGAAAGAACAGCTACCGAGCAGATAAAAACTGTCTCTTGTTTCCTTAATTGGTAAGCACTGTCACAAACATAGCGAATGGAAGCCATTCTAATTTCATAGGAATGTGGGATGAATTCGACTGCCTATTTTATTTCCCATATTGAACGACTGATGACATATTCCATATTCCTCTTTTGTTTTTTATCCTACTGGAACGACAGTGGCTTCCGTCTTTGTTTTATCCTATTGTGTCAGTGATATTGTGCCCCTTTTTCTTGCAATAAATGTTGTGGATTGGCATTGGCATTCCACGCCAGCGAGCGGTAATGCCACGTTTGTGCTTGTTAGCGTTTACTTCAAATCCATGTTCAAGGATTTACAAAGAAGGTGTCGACCGACGTCTCAGAAGAAATATCAGCCATGACAAAACCTCTCGAATTGAGCAAGCCTCTTGCGGAGTAAGCGCAGAGTTACATATGCAGAAGTTTCTTAAAGCGGCTGAGCCATTCTCTAACCAAAGGCCCCAAAACTGCAGCACGTAAAATAGGCAAATTTTCGAGGGCCAGACGAAGGACACTGCTCTCAGTGTCCAGCGTGAGTGAGCCCATTCAGAGTAAGTCATTGATTGTAATATCTTCTGTACAGTCTTTGTCGTGGGCCTCTTCAGATTCGAAAGAGACGATCGCGCATGACAGGGTATGCGGGCTGTCGATGAGGTCTAATCGCCTCAGGGGGAGATTGTGGGAAGGCGTTCGACGAATGTCGCCGGGGCCATCTCACGAAGAGCTGCAATACTGAAGAATGCACTATTCCTTCAACCGAACGATCCCGGGTTTCTCTGCGCGGGAACGGTCGATAGCGGCCTGTGCCTCGGAGTCTCTGAAAGACGGTTTTATGCTGGGCTGCTGCGGTACGGGCGTGACGAAAAAAAATTATGCCGCATCCCGGTTGAGGTGACCCCCAAGGAGAGTGGCACAGAGCGGACGAGTAGAGCCTATTTGAGAAATACGAGCTCCAGACAAAGGGAGAGGCTGACCCAGGCAAATGGTCCAGGGTGTGAAGAACCAGGAAGAGCCATGGGAGAACCATAATCCCAATGTGTGCTCTTCATCTCCAATTCCACATTTGTATCACGTCCGCTCATGATTCAATGCCCGCAATGACGTAGATCAAAAAGGGCAGTGAACAAGAAAAAAAAAAAAAAAGCTGGTCCTTTTCCTCCATCCCAGCGGTCTGTCTCGCAGAGCATTTTGTTTTTTTAATTACCTTGGCTAATCTCAAATTGCCATATAGAACAAGACAGCATAGTCTGACCACACAGTCTAAGCCTACCTAGCCATTGCAATGACGATAGATAGTAACTTCACGTTCTCGTACGCGGATGAGTACACGCAGCTGCTGACGGAGCTTCACACGGATTACTGCCGCGACCAACCCGAGGATGTTCTGCAGTACTGCGCCAATTTCTTTGCAAAGAAGCTCGAGGAACAGCGTGCTGCCTTCCGTAATGGGAACGCTGGCCCTGTCTATCAAGGTACATAATTTATCATATACACACATACATATATGTATGAATCGACATTCTTTTCATCTCGTACTCAAACTCGCCCCCCCACCGCCGCATCTTTGTTAGCTGCTGACGAGTTCCATCCCTTGGCTGGAAACGGCGGTCCAGATATGGGTGGCGTTTCTCGGGAGCATCTTATGGACAGTGATGACCAAAGGGATGAAGACGATGAAGCCGATGATTTTGAAGACGACTTTGACGAAGAGGTGCTGGACAAGTTCACGACTGCTCCTCTTTCTTCCATGCCGCCGCCTTCCTACAACCGTGACAGACGAACTTCGGTGAGTGCCGAATCGATGGCTCCTACCCAGGGACGAGATTTCGTCAAAAAGGTGATCCCCAAGGGCCAGGATCAGTGCGACCGCATCCGTCTTAGCGTGGGCAACAACTTTCTGTTCAAGAACTTGGATGAGGAACAGTATCAAGATGTTGTCAATGCGATGGAAGAGAAACACGTGTCGGGCGGCCATACCATCATTGAACAAGGCGCCGTGGGTGATTTCTTTTACGTTGTCGAATCTGGTAACTTCGACTGTTACATATCCAAAGGTGATGGTCCCCCATCCAAAGTCACATCATATGAAGCCGGCGGTAGCTTTGGTGAACTCGCGCTTATGTACAATGCTCCGCGCGCGGCCACTATCGTTGCCACATCGGATGCTGTCCTCTGGGCTCTCGATCGTGTCACTTTCCGTACCATTCTGATGGAAAACACGTCCCGCAAGCGACGCATGTACGAGTCTTTCCTCGAAGAGGTGCCCCTCCTCAAGTCCCTCGAACCGTATGAGCGGCATAAGATTGCCGATGCCCTGGAATCCGTTTATTTCGATAATGGTCAGCCTGTTGTGACAGAGGGTGATGTCGGCGATCGGTTTTACATTATTGAATCCGGCTCAGCTGGGGTGTATAAGGCTACCAATGGCGATATGACTCAACAGCAAGAAGTCAACCGTCTTGACCGGGGAAGCTACTTCGGTGGTATGGACTTCATCGAATGCTGGAAACTCCCGCACTAATTTTTTCTCATGGGCATGGATGTACATATAGAACTGGCATTGCTTAACGACACACCACGTGCAGCAACTGTCGTTGCACAAGGTCGACTGAAATGTGCCACTCTCGGCAAAAAAGCTTTCACCCGTCTTTTGGGTCCGGTCCTCGAAATCCTCAAGCGTAATTCCGAAAACTACCATGCTATTATCAATCAGCAGCAGGAACAGCAGCAGCAGCAACGATAGATTCTCTATTTCTCCTTTTCGACTTTGTGTTTTATGCTATATTGTTGTGTGCAGACCAAATGGGTTTTCTTTCCCTTCCCTTTTTACCACTTTTGCCTCTTTTCCCTCATCCACTGAACCAATACCATAGATTTTTTTGTCAATTCCTATGCCGACCCTATTCCCTGAACAACACGGAGCTTTGATGAGTACTTTCAAGAATGAACATATCTGTAAAACAAGCCTAAAGTCTTAAATTGCAGTTAGTGATGTTTCCTAGATACACAGCTGTGTATGTTTCGCACGGCGCATGTGGAGTATGATATAGATGCAGCCTATTCGTTGCTGTCCTCGGCAATATGATCGCTTTCGCTTGTATCATACAGCTTGAGCAAACATATTACAGTCTCAGTAAACAGCATGGTATTAATGTAATAACGAGGCAACTGCACCAACTCACACCAAAACAGTATATGATAACAACAAGAAACCAAAGGTGATGGGTGAGGCACTCGACCAATTTATCGTGAGGTTCCTTCAAAAACTCAAATAGAAGATGGTGGCGAGCCATGCTTTGCTGCTTTTATTTTTGTACGACTCGTGAAAACCTTGATATTCTACTACCATATACGCATACGGTGACTTCACTGTCGCTGCTATCCAGCGCTCTAAACGTGAAACCTTTTTTTCCACTAGGGCTAGTACCTCACATTAATAGCGCACGGAAAATGCGGCGTTAAAATAAACCTCTTCTACACGACAACTAAGTACACTAAAATAAAGAATACGAGGTAATTGGAGAGTATCTTGTCACTTGCATATGTCGGACAACGACTGGAAGCTCCAGCAAGCCAACTCTGGGACGTGAAATCTGTTCTGTGAGTCCCAGAGCTGGCTGCCGTGAACCACTAAAGGACTGCCCCGTGGAGACATCATGTGACGTATGTACAGCACATACTTAGCCCATACTCAGAAACGTGAACCAGAGGCAGTTTGTCAATGGGATAGACATATCTGATACGCTGGGTATCAAGCAGTTGAGTACGAAAGGAACGTCATCGGCATAGGCGCAGGTGAAGCGGACTAAGCCGAAAGCCCCATTTGCTGGCACCGTATTTCTATATAATTATCACCGTTTACAGCTCTTTTTCGGCTCTCTTCCAGTGGAGTCCATGACCAAGCCAAAAGTTCGTTTATATAGTATTGTCTTTCGGTTTTCATATATTGCTTTTGGCGGGGTAAATAAGGAGTCGTAATGGTAATGCCGCTGCAGATAGCATTTTACGTTATACCAAGCTACCAACAGAGTGACGAAGAATGGTATCATTATGCCTCAGATGCACTATTATCATAGATGCTATATACGTACATCACATGTCTTATCCGATTTGCTTTTGGTTTTTTGGCCATAGCTATGGTCGTGGCCAGTAAGATGCTATCGCCTTGCGAGAGTGGCTTTTTTACTGGATGATATGAGAGACTAACTCAGGCACCGGGCATTGCGTTTTCACTATTGCTCGTCCTCCAAGATGGATGGTACCAGAGTGCTGGTCGACCTGCTCTAGCCTGCTTAAAAGGATAAAAAGCAGAAGCATGTGGCAGAGATACGGTCTTCCATGCAAAACAATGGTGCTGACGCAGTCCAAGATATTACGAACATTGTCAGAGTTTGATTTTGGACCGATACGGCCCCACCCCCATGACACATATGCCCTGCTTGCCTATAGAAATGTGCATAATATGTAGAGACAATGTTGGTGGTACAGGATCACCACAGGGAGCATACAATAAAATCACATGTGGTGCTCGCTGGCTCGGACAGCGGAAAGACCGCACAAAGCGTTTCGATGCAGAGATCAATTTCGTCGGAAGGCAGCAAGCACGTCAGCACACCAGGATCACGCAAAGAGCACATCAGGAGCATATAAGGAGCAGACCCGGGCATATTATCCTCGCGGAAGGGCGGCTAGGGACGGCGGCCGTTATTAAAAGACCTGTGTATCATGATAATATGCGAAAGGCAAGGCTATGACTTTTAACTGCGACCCTATTAATTTTCGACACCCCCCCCTCTATGCGACAATTTCTTCAACACAGTCCAAGTTGCGAATGCCAAAAACGCGCGCCTCGCGAGGGATTCGCACTGAAGGCCGTGCGAGACATGGTAGATCGGGCGTGGAAGCCGACGTCGACGTCGATGTGGATTGGCAGGCCAGTGCAAGAAGCCCAGAAGAGCAGCAGGCCCAAGAAGAGCAAGTGATTGCCTGGTTCAGTGACGACGACAACGACGACAATGAACTTGACAGCTGCGTCAATTCGAGCATGTCCAAAGACAAAGACAAAGATAAAGACAGACGAAGACACAGAGACAGACACGACGACGGAGATAGAGACAGACACAGAGCAAAAGAGACGGCGTCTTCTGCAGAATGCTCCATTTCAAAGAAACTCCAAGCTTTGCGGGATCCGCCAGTTTGCTTTTGCGGCAGAGCAGCCTACGAAACACAAGACGACGTGCTCGGAACCATCTACGACTGTCACTATACGAACACTGCTGTTTTTCCCAGAGGCGTGCGATCCTCCGGTATGATCTGCGGTTTCCACATTCACAAAGAAGTATGTGATCAGTTTCGCCACCAACTGCAGCAAGGAGCGGATATTGACGAGCAGGATCCAGAGCTCAGCGTGTGTCCCTACTTTAACTTCACTGCTTGTGCTCTGCTGGGTATGACAAATACGTATGAGAAGCGCACGCCTCCGGTCACCAAATGCTTCTGTGGGCTGCCGATGGCTCTGTCCGAACCAGACACTGTTTCTGACGCGCTGACCTTCCGCTGTCCCAACGTGAAGACGCCTGGCGCGCGTCCGAAATGCAGCTACAAAGTACGGGCCGAGCAAGTGCCGTTCCACCGCACCCCGTACCTTCCACACCGCTATTACGTGCACCATAGCCAAGAAAATGCCGCCAGCGACACCTGCCTTCGTCCTCCTATTCCTACCACTACACCCCGCCTGAACGACCCACCTTGCACAGAGATACCCGGGTCTGCCGCGTCCCATATCAATCCCAACAGTGACACTGGCAGCGGCAATAACAGTGACCGGAGCCCTGCTCCCCGCGATACGCACATGCCCCTATCATCAACTGCCACCGCCTCTACTTCATGTGCCGTCGCTGCTTCCTTGCCCTCCTCCCCCTCCTCCTCGCCATCCTCCTCGTCTTCTTCGCCGGCTTTCATCCCACCTCTCCCGCTGCCGCCCTCGCCCTCACCCACATCGGATCCAGACGTATCCCGGGAACAGTGCGTCCCAAGCGACCAAGGCTCGGGCACGGAGGACGATATGCTGGGCTATCCGCACACCCAGCAAGCCCTGGCAGACTTGCGGAAGGATCCAGATGTACACACTCAGTTTGAGGGTGCGAGCGAGTCGCTCCTCAAGAAGATTCAAGACGTACAGTTCGAGATCGAGGCCTTGGCCAGACGCACACAGGACATGATGAAGCGCTCGTCTGCGATGGGTGAAACTGAGGCTGACCTCCAGCGCCTGCAGCTCCAGGTCGACCACCATCACTCGCGCCTCCACGAACAAGAAAGGCGCACTAAGCGAGCCGAGGTTGCCGCGCGCACCGTCCAGAATGAACACGAGCACATGGTGCGCTTGTTGCAAATCGAAGACGAGCGGCGGCGGACGGTCCAGCGTGACATTGTGCAGCTCGAGATTAGGATGACCTCAACTCTCCAGGAACACCAGCATTTGCGCACTTTGATACAGGAACGGAGGCACCGCAAAAGCCTGTCTGCTTTCAATATCAAATGTTGCGTATGCCAGCACCGTACCATCGAATTTGCCATCCTTCCCTGCTTCCATTCCTGCTACTGTCATGAATGCGTTAGCAAGCTGCAAGAATGTGCCATCTGCCGTGGTCATATCCTCGGCCTCCAACGCATCTACTACGACTGACCGATCTGCCGTCACCCCGCCCCCGCTCCCATCTATCCGACCAGCTTCTCTATCTCAACCGTTCTCCTCCTCGATATCCTTCCCGATCTCCTTTGCTTTGACGTCTCCGCATCATCGACAATGCCTGCTTTTGAATGCTAAGATAATAAAGAATGTCTGTTCTGTTTTATACTCTATACAGTATGTGTACAGTATGTTCTAGGATGGCCATGGACCTCATGTGATGGGTATTGTACAGATGAAATATCCAATGGGGTATTCGAAGAGAATTCGCCCTAAGATATCTTATGGAGGTTTTGTAATCCAGTTCTCTTTGTTGTTCTGTTCTTTTCTTTCTTTTCCTTTCTCTCTTTCTTTCTTTTTTCGCTTCAATTTAATCAGGACGTGAATGGGGATTCACCATTTGAGCTACAGTGGCAATGGTGTGAATATCCAGGTCTTCAAGGAGCGAACCAGTGGAGTGGTGCAAGTGGCGACTTGCGTGGCTGCTATGGTTTCCAGATGTTACCGTGAGCGCATTACTTTCCTCTTTTTGGCGCTGCGTCGCGACAAATGCTTTAAGTTCACGGGCATACCGCGCCTTGTCTTCCGTAGCTTTGGAAATCCAGGGCGCCCGGTCCGCGTCCGACAGCGCCCTCCACTGCGCCGATATCCGTTTGGAGATCTCGCCGACCGTGGCGACCTTCGGTGCTTGGCCCGCCACCTGGGCACGGACTGCGATGGAGTAGAACAAGAATCCAGACATCGGGTGCTTCGGTGCCCGTGGGTTGTGCAAACGCTTCTTCTTGCGCCCTCGCGGGTCCCGTGGGCGCTCACCACGATCACGATCCCGAGCACTCGTGTTATTATGGCTGCTATTGATATCACCATGCGCCACCAGCCCAGTAGAGCGCGGGCTGCTGCCATGGCTGCCATGGCTGCCATGGCTGCTGCTGGCGCTGTCGTTCATGTCCTCTCGTTTCCGTTTGCTTGGCTTCTTCTTGGAGGTGTAGCCCGCTTTGAGCAGCTCCGCCTTGGATCGGCGGGTGTAGATAAAATTGGGGTGATCGAGATGGTGCTGCTGTTTCAGGTGAGCGGCCTGCTGGTCATAGTATTCCCGCTGTTCCTTCGTCAGGGAAGCCCACCGCTCCGAGACCTGTTTGCTAATCTCCGCCACCGTCAGATGAGGCTGGCAGGCCTGGATGTGGTGCCGCACGTCTTTGTTGAAAAGAAGATATGCGTTCGGCGTACGTTTGATGCGTTCGGGTTGGGTGTCTGCCAGCAGATGGGGGCTCGCTGCCAGCAGATTGGGGCTCGCTGCCGTGCTATGTTCCATGGTGAGGTTGGCGAGTGCGGCTGCTTCTGCGGCTGCGCTCTGGCTTGCGACGCTGATGCGTTTCTTGGTTGGCGGGTCATGATGATCATCCTTTACGGGGTCATGTGGTAAGACACGTGAGGAGCTGGTCGAGCTGCTGCTGAATTGCGGGGAAGACGGAGATGAACTTGCCGGGGACGCGTCTGTGTGTGTAATTAACAAAATAAAATAACCCACGATTGAGTACTGGCAACACAGTATATCGATCGAATAGGTAAGGCCGGCCCGATGCTTGGGCCTCTCTTTTTCTTTTTTTGGCCTTCCATATAAAGAGAATGAAGGTACCTTGGTCGTCTGGCATGGTCATGCCAGGGTAGGACATGTGATCGCTGCCGCTGTTGACGCGATCCAGAAGTGATCGCGCTGTAGGCGGGGTCACCGAGTCGCTTCCAGTTGAGTGCCAGCGGGTTATGGAAGAAGCAGTAGCCGTCGTCGTGGGTGACGCGCCTTCGTCGTCGTCGCTGCTGGTCTGGCTATCGTCAATCCTCTTATGGCTATCGTCGTGAGGAGCAACTAGTCCACGCCGCATGTCAAAAGCTGCATAGTTCAGGTCCAGGAAGTACGGCGGACGAGTGTAGGCCATGTACGAAATAGACGAGGAAAGTGTACCACGAGAAAAGTGTAATAGGGAAAAAGATCCACAAAATAAAAAAAAAAAAAGAAAGGGAAAAGAAAGAGGAAGAGAAGTGCACCAAAAGCCCCCACACGATGATCCCAAAGAAGGGGAAAAGAAGATCTCGGGAAGGGGAGGAGAACAGTGGGGGCGGGCGCGGTGAATGAGATGAGGGGGGATGGACTAATGATACTAATAAGTGTATGCCTGAAACACATTGCCTCTCTTTTCTTTTTCTGTGTGTGTGTGTGCATGCATGTTACCGTGATGTACGCCATTCGGGTGTCACAAGGGGCGGTGGTTCGCAAACTCTACCGCGCTTACGCTCACACACACGACTCAAAGAGTCAACCCTTACTAACCTCCTTAACCTTTTTCTCTTTTTTTTTTTTTCTTTGGCTTCGCCTTTCATCTATCTGATATGCTGCGGTAGCATATGCGCGTATGTATCTACGGCAGACTTATGGTATTACAGGCACCGTAGGTAATATCGGCTTACTTGTCACCGGCAGGTAAAATAATATATGACTCTTTGCACAAGTACGTACATATCTTGTGCGGTCCTTCACGGGTAACTTGGAGCGCGCGACCTACAACGTCGTATTTGTACGTGAATAAAATACCACCCTGGTCAACATTATGCATATTAGGCAGTACAGAAGATGCAGAAGCTGCCAACGCAGACCAGACCAACATGTCAAACTTTTTTTTTTCTCGAATGTCCGTGTAATATGCTCTTTTTTTTTTTTTTTTATTTCGACGCCATATTTACACTGGGCGGACATGTTCGTTTGTCTCCTTCATCATGTTTGCTGCGATGATTGTTTCCATAGAGAGAATTACTTTGATGATCGGTATCAATGATATCAGGATAACTTGCATATGGCCATAGTCTAATACAGGCTGTCTATCTTTACCTAATGTAGGAGGCCTATGAGAGGATGTCAGCAGCACCGTCAAATCAAGTGAAACTATCTTTTACGAGTAAGCTACGGTGTAAAAGTGAGTCCCAAACACATCGCGCATAATGCTCGATGATCTATCAAGTATCATTCGCCCATGTCAGACTAATATACCCGTCAGCATGGGATATGCCTACGATTGTTTTAGGACGGGAGTCGTGCCGCATGTACCGGCTCTTCCTGCACATATATACACGTAGGTCATGATTAAATATACAAGACTAGTTCGACTACTACGCAGTAAACCCATGGCGCTTCCCAGTCAAACAGTATCTGTAGCAAGCACTACACAAGTGTATGGCCTGAAATATAGAATATCGATCTCACAAAGTCTATTTCTCAGAGTATGGGTTCCCATAATTAAATCGCGTGCACACACGTACACAAAACCCCGGTGGGAGCAAACACACATAATTGAATTCGATTCCCTTGTTCCTTTCTCATGTCGGCACGCAACTTTCTGAGTAGTGGACGAAAGATTGTGGCCATCGGCCGCAACTTCAGGTGGGCTATGCTCTTTTAGAACACATTCAAGGTCTTAGGCACTGACCTGGATTTAGTGAGCACGCCAAAGAACTCGGCAATGCGGTGCCTAAAGCTCCATTCTTCTTTCTCAAGCCCACTTCCTCGTACCTTGCCAACGGCGGGACGGTTGAGATTCCCAAGGGCTGCGAGGTTCATCACGAAGGTACTTATGCGGTGCTCAATATAGAATGGTGACCGGGGACCCCCCGGGGGAATGGGAGGGGAGATACCAACGCCTTATTTTTTATCTAATGCTGCTCTAGTTGAGCTGGCGGTGGTGCTTGGCAAGGACGGTCGCGACTTCAGCCCCGAACAGGCGATGGATTATGTCGCAGGATACGCGCTCGGAATTGACATGACGGCACGCAATCTGCAGTTTGAGGCCAAGAATAAGGGTCTGCCCTGGAGCACTGCCAAAGGGTTCGACACTTTTACTCCCATCAGGTAGCCACTTGACAGTAAACATCTACTTTCGATTTTATCCTTAGCTGATTTCTGGTTGTATCTAGTGACTTTATTCCAAAGGAGAGCATCCCCGACCCATCCAACGTGGATCTTTGGCTCAAGGTCAACGACGCCTTTCGACAGCAGGGAAACACGAAAGATATGATCTTCAATATCCCTTTTCTGCTGTCCTATGTCGCGTCCATCATGAAACTCGAAGTCGGTGACGTCCTGCTTACGGGCACCCCCAAAGGTGTCGGTCCTATCCGCGCAGGTGATCACATCACTGCAGGCCTCAAGCCAGCTTCCGCTGCTCAGGATCTCGTGCAGGTCAAGTTTGATGTAGCCGATCGTATCGGTCGCTTTTCTGCATGAGCAAATAGTAAACTTTAATTTTACCTTGTCATGGCAAAGTAAAAGGGAGAAAAAGAAGCGAGAGAAGAGGGAGAACACTGGAGAGAAAGAAAACGGACGACTCTGACTTTCGGCAATGGGAGGACGGGAAACCGAGGGAGAAGGCTGCAGAGTCAAAAAAAAACAAGACGGGAAAAAAAGTTGTTTGTGTAAGCGGGTTTTTTTTTTGAGACAGAATGTAGGGAACTAATGTGAGAGTGTGAGAGTGTGAGAGTGTGTTGTGTGTGTGTGTGTGTGTGTGTGATATGAATCTATCAAAGCCCGCCCTGGAGCTCTGGGGATGTGGAATGTTTCAGAGGAGACGGCGGACCATACAGGTCGGTAGTAGCCGCCGCGGAGGAGGTACGATTCGGCACTGCCGGCTGAGAGGGGTTGCTCTGTCCAGGGTGTCCTTGCGTGGATTGGCATAGGCTTGACTGACGCTGAGCGATCTGCTGAGGAGGTTTAAAGTCGGACTGTGGGTGCTGGTTGGGATAGGGCAGGTATCCTTGTTGGGCATAAATGCTCGTAGGGGAATGGTGCTGGCTTTGCTGCTGCTGATATTGTTGGATTTCAAGATACCGCACGTCATTGATCGAGGACGATGTCGAAGGCGATGCGCTCGACATCATCGACGACTTGTTGCTGTGCTTCATCATCTGCTCCACCTTCTTCAGGAAGTCTTTGGATGACAAGTCCGCCTTGCCATCCTTGAACTTTGGGTCCTGCAGGAACGGTTCCAGATCCTCGGGTACTAGGCACAACTCGTCAAATGACTCAAGCATCTGCTCGACCACCCGGATCGATGTGAACGAGTCGTCCTTGAGCGGGTCTTTGGAGTTGGTCGTCAGGATGTTGGGTGCTATCACACGAGCGAGGTTCGGAATATCCATTCGACTGCCCACATCCGTCGTGACATGCGAAAAGCCTGCCACCCACCGGAAGAACAGGAAAAGAACCTCCATTGTGTCGCGGTTCACCCGCGGCAGCATGCAGCACGCCAAATGCAGCACACGTATCCGTGCTACAGGGTTCTCCAAACGCAACGCACATGTGAACAGCCCGTGTAGCTTGTAGGTGAGCAACGGGTCAGGCAACTCACGCAGGAACTTTTTAAGCAGCGCTGCAATCTGGACCGGTGGTTCTGAGGAAAGATCCACGTCGTGTGGGTTTTTGTCTAATTGATCGCTTACAGTCTTGAGACGACGGATGTTGCCGTTTTTGCGGAAAATGCCTTCGATGGTCATGTCTGTGAAGCACGGCTGTATGAGCTCTCTTTATCCTTTCCATTACTATCCTATTATCGTTGTGGCTTACCCATTTGACGCATTGCAGTGACCGCATCGTCGATAAAAGCGGCTACTCGAACTGGTGACGGACTGGCCGCCAGGTTGGATTCGACACCCGTCTTTTCAGTCAAAACATCGAGCGACACGCCAAAAGTACCGTCTTCCTTGACTTTAGTGGGTTTCTTGGTGCCATGCATAAGCGAAGTAAAGAACTTGCCCCAGATGGACGCCTTTTTGGTATCGATGAGGTTGAGCAGCTCGCTCAATGAGAAGTGCTCGCGCACATAGGGCTCAATGTGAACAACCGCCACGTGCCGAATGATCATGTACTGCAACGCAGACAATTCGGACAAGTACACGCGGGGTTTACCCGTAGTCTGACTGATCAAGACGCCGCCCATCTTCATCGAGGGCTGGTCGTGGATCGAAGGTCGATGGTTTTCACCAAACGATTTGGCGGCCACTTTAGGTAAGTCATCCAAGCGGAGCTGCTTTTGATTCTCTTGCTGTTGGTTCTGTTCTTCCGCAGGGAGGGGTGGAAGGACCTTGTGCTGATCCAGACGGCGCAGGAGGCTGTCATGGCGCGCGGGTACGTGTTGATTGCCATCCTCGTTCTCGGGGATCGTATCTGTCGAGACGCGCGGGTTGTTCTCGGCATTGCCCATGATGGTATTCCGCTTGGCGGTTTTAAACGAGCGCGATACTTTTCGATTGAGGTTGGTCGCCTGTACGTGCTTGACATCGCTAATGTGAGTTGGATAGGATGGCAATGCGGTCTTTTCATCGCCTGGTATCGGCCTTCCGCTGTGCAATGCCGTCGGAGACGACGTGACTTCCTTGGTGGATGGCATGTCCTTGGGCAGGTGTGTTTTGGTTTTGATACTGAAGTCCATCGACGAGAGCTGATTGTCTAAACAAGGGTTCAGTCTCTCATGGAATCTCCCTCTTTCCTCCTTACCTGTAATTTGCAAAAAGTTACAGAGACGGCTGAGTGCAACACGCAATAAATAAGCGTATTGTGTCAATTTGGTGACATATTCGAAGGTCTCGGCTTGATCCTCGCCCACGCCTGCGCATTGCGTGCAGACAGCCGAGAGGGTAGCAGAGCTGAAGGTGACGTGCGACAGTTCCTGGCTCAGATTGCGCTTACATTGACGACAGCAGAAGCAATTGACGTGCCACCGGTACTCGCCGTGCTTAATGCATTGGTCCTCAATGGTTGCCTTGCAGACATGGCACAGGTCGGAGGTCTGCTTTGCCTTAACCAGACGTTGGCTGTCCCGACTATGACCTTCCTTACCAGCCACCTCCATCAACTTGGCAAGCAGCCGAGTGACCGCGACATTTTTCCCCACAATGCGTTCCTGAAATCATATAGCCTGTGTAAGTAACATATACTGGCATATATCGAAAACAGTATGTACCAATCGAAGAGCAGTCGTGAGACCAACGCGGATCAAAATTTTAAGATAATGAGCGAGACCGGTGACGAGCGAGAGCAGTTCCTGCGTAATGCCAAGCTTTTTCATTTCCTGGGTACGTGACAGGAGAGAAAAGAAATTGATGATTTTCTTGCACAGCATTTTGGCTTCGCGGGTGTACTTGAAATCTGCGGGTTTATAAGTAACTAGAGATCTTGAGTTGAAAGCGACTTGCCTGTCTGATCATATTCACGATGGATGCGATCGAGCTCATCGACACCGGAGAAGAGGGCTTCCACATGGACAAGGAAGCGCTCCGATAAACAAATGCCTTCCACATAAGCACCGTTTGACACGTGCAGTAACATCTCCGATATACAGACCGCGGACGACTCTGCACCCAAGCAGCAGGAGAAAAAAATCAAAGAGCGTGAGTAAACCACAAGCATGGACGCCCAGAAGTTTACCTTCAAAAGCAGACAGCACTGTCCAGATGCGGTAGACCTTTTCTTCCATCTCCCTCTGTCGTTCGACCAGTTCGGCTGGGTTTTTCGGTGGTGCCTCTTTACATGATCGATGAGAATCGTTCTGCTTTGTGCGTTGCATTTATAGCTCTTTACCATGTCTCAGGACGACCTCACCGTCGCGCAAGGAGGGATTGGAGATGCGCACGTTCCAGTACTGGTTGTTATAGTGAGCATCCTCCGTCAGGTTATTGCTTTACAGGCTAAGTGGTACCTTGTGAATCATGTAGCATTCGGGGTGCCAGTGTTCAACGGCGTCTTTCTTGTCAATCTCGACGTATTGTTTGAGGATAGCCATTTGACAGCCTGCGCAGCTGACGGCAAACTGAGTGGAGTAGTGGAAGTGACAGAAGACTCTGCCGTTGTGCTCGTAATAGGAATCCTCGGGTCCAAAGACGGTGGAACAGGCCGAGCAGGTGAAATGGTCGGTATGGTACTTTTTGTCAAGTGCAATGATGTAAGGGCCGCGTAGTGCTTCCTGGCAGTGCTCGCACACGAGACCTAGTCTTCGAAAGTAATCGCGCTCGCAAAGAGGTTGGATTTGACCATCGTTCGTGTCGTACGGGAAGAACTTGGCTGCAACGGGGGCATTGCAATCCTGATGAAAGAAGTGAAAGTCAACGAAGGCAGGCAGAAAAAAAAAAGTGAGCGGATGTTGTCCAAAAGGAAGAAGAAACCAAAAAATAAAGGGAAAGAAGTGACCATGAGACGGGGTTGCATACCATGCAGGTAAAACATTCGGGATGGAAGGTGCCGTCGAGGGCCCGAACGAGTTGATTGCCGAGTGGACGATGGCAGCGAGAACAGGAAGGCAAGCCGTGTGGGGATGCAACGGCCACGGCAGATGGCACGTCGCTCGACGTCATGGAAAGGGGAATAACGTGTGGATGAAGGGAAGAGAGAAGGAAGGGAAGCGACGCCTGCTGCTAATAAGAATAACAATAATAGACGGTAATAATAATAACACGAATAAGAATAGAAGGAGGAGAGGCAGTACAGCGGGCAACCGACTCAACTGACTGACCCACTCACTGACCGACGGACTGAGTCGCTTCTAAAGTTACAGTATGTATATAACAAAAGAAAACGACGGGACTGTCCCGTTAAATGAAAATGATATAAAGTATAAAAGAAAGGGAGGAGGAAGACAGCTCAGGAGAATTCTGCTCTATTCTGTTCTGCTCTGCTCTTCTCTGCTCTGCACTGCTCTTCTCTGCTCTGCACTGCTCTTGTTTGACTCGTTGTAGAGTGGAAGGTGAACGGGATACAAAGTAAAAAGGTGAAAAGGTAAAGGAAAAGAGAGAGACAGTATATGAGCACTCTTTTTTTGGTTTTTTTTTTTTTTTGGCAGACCGAATTGATCTGGCCCTCGAGGAAGAAGAAAATAAAGTGGGCAGTTGGCCTTTCGCTCTAGTTTTATGCCGAGGTTTTTATTACTCTGTCTTTTCTTTTTCTGACCTTTTGTCAGATCTCTCTACGCCTTCACGATGGCCGTTCATACCACAGTGTGAAGGGTGGTCTATAATACATAACTAAAGTCGGAAATGGGAAAAGGGAAAAAGAGTATTAAAAAAAAGAGAAACCTAGGAACAAGGCAAGTCCGGTCCATGAGGTGCACTATCGCGTGCAAAAGCCAAAAATAGACAGCGTATGGGTGCATTTGACTCAGCTGGGCATTTCTTATTATTATGGTCATCTATATGGATGGCACAGATACTGTAGAATTATCATGCGCTTTCCAACACCACCTGCGCCACTGCATATTCTCCATCATGCGAAAGTGCAACGTGCGAACGCGCGATGCCATACTGAACACTGTTCGCTATGGACAACATTGGCTTGCCTGTTAATTTTTGTTCAATTTATTAGCAGATGTACGCAGCACACCCTTTGGACTTGCCTCGTTCCTTGTATACCGTCACTTGTTTCCATTCCAGCCGATGCACTGGAAACAGGGCCTTGTACACTGCTTCCTTTATGCACCATCTATCAGACCATGAGTACTCGATACATGAACAGCTTGGCGTGCCCTTGCCTGGAGCCTAAATAGATCAATGCCTTGCGATCCATAGTCTCCCCATTCATGTGAGCAAGATGCCGAAATTCGTTTAATTCTTGCTGACTTAGTATCCTCTGTGCAAGCCGTTGCGTACCGCGTCGTCTCACCAACAGCGAGATGCGTGGGAGGTGGACAATGTCCACACCAATCCCAAGAATCATTCTGTCAAACGCGCACCGCTTATAATGCGCAAGGAAGAAAGCACTGATTTTGTCCTTATTTCTATTGCCGGTCGCGCGGCCTGCAGAGCTAGGCAATGGCTCAGAGAACTGGCTTTCGCTTTTTCTTATTTTATTATGCGCCAAGTGCCATTCTATAGGTACCGCCTTCTTTTTATATTATACATCTGTATACTTAACATGTGTGCACTCTATTGGCTAGTAAGGAGGCAACCGTATGCGCAGCTCCTCCCGGTATGGAGCTACAGCTTATGGAAGACCACCACAGGCGTACTCTGAGAGATACATGGGACTTCATTAAATCCATTGGACAATTCCTTTATTTTCTTTTCATATACCCCAAATGATCCACAAGGATGAGTAACTGTTAGATAACGTCATTGAAGGGAAGTTCTATGAAGGGACAATTTAGTTAGGGATGGATACCTCATATAGCTTCTTTTTTTTTTTTTCTATACAGCACATTGCCACTAGACTTCAAGTACTTCAAAGAATCTATTTCAAGTCTGTTCTTCTATCAAAATTACGTACATCTCAGGAAATGCTTGCATCAAACTGGCCGTACGAACAATCACTCGTTTTTATGTAGCTGTCTGGTGTAAAAAAGTGATTGTCTCCCTAGCTAAAACCCAAGATATGCATCGTGTAAGCGATATGAATATTTCGCAGCCCATCTTGATAAATTAATATATTGACCACAACATCTTATAAAATAAGTGACCACAGGTAAAAGGGAGCATCCTACATATAATAAGGACTACGAGGCAGGCCGAGTATAGAGCGTGATTCATTTTTTTTTTTTTACAAAATAAAGACAGCCGCGAGCAGAGATCCCACTAAGGACATGCCAATAGGAGCCAGCAAGGCACCCGCACCACTCTCTCCACTGTTGCTGCTAGCTGAAGCGCTAGCAGACGCTGAAGGGTTTACCGGGTTGTTCGTAATAACGAGACTGGGAGCTGGCTCAGGGGCGCCTTCAATCGTACTCTCACCCTTGCCTGACGTGTCGGTCCACAGACTCGTACCGTTGACACTGTACATATAGGCATAAATATCTTGGTTTTAAATACGCAGAGTTCTCGTTACTTACCATTTCTGGACTACGGGGAAATACAGCGTCACATTCGAGTTACTGTCCGTGAGGTTCACCTGAGGCACCTGAATGACCACGCCAAATAGCTGCTTTTCTGTAGGTGCCAGTTGGTTACCGGACCACGTAATGTTGGACACAGTGCGGTTGATCATTTGACCGTTGACTTCTTGCGGTTTGTCCAGATCACGGTACTGCACGTCTAATTTCTGCATAAAGGGACTCGTAAGTTATGAAGCTGCCATCGAGATTATCACTGCTTACCCATCCATTGACTTGTGCAGGCTGGATCGACAGCACCTCGGGCGGTACAGCCACGTCAATCTCTACAGTTGGCGATCCGTCACAACCGTGGGGCACCGTGAAGGAGGTGTTAAAGCTGGATCCAGGCTATATAGTTGGATATAATCAGCCATACTACTCTCTCGACAGAAGATTGCATGTAAAACGAGTTTACCTTGGCCTCATTAGGATCAATATGAACATGAGCCTGAACAGCGCCGAGTGCAAGGGCCACCATAACCGTAGTTGCTTTAGAGAAAATCATATCAGCGATTATAGTGTTTTGCAAGTGTACGAATGAAAGTAAACAAACCTCTTTGAAGAGAGTACGCCACGCCTTTTATAGATGGGAAACTTGACAGATAGTGGAAAAGCAAAAATCCCTCACACCCAACGAGCAAAGCATCGGTGATTGAATGCTTTGTCAGGTCGAATCCCGGGAAACTCAAAGATCAGCATCCCGGAAGGATTGCTTTTTTGGCCCAATCAGGGCACGTTTTACAGCGAAATACTCGCGAGTCTGATATCAATGATCCACAGTTGGTCTTCTCTACCCTGGGGAACGCATAGACTAAAGCAATTACTGTCGCTACTTGCTCAGAATCGCTTATTGCTGACCGCATATAGAGTGAAGCCTTATAACGGATTATCGCTGGTTTATATAAAGCTTCAGTGAAGATGCTATGGCGTAGAAAGGGAAGGTCTGCCATTTCTCCGCGAAAGTTTCTTTTACTTTTTGTCTTTTTACCATATTGAGATGTTTAAAAATAAGGATCGAAAACCGCAGACCCGATCATCTCGCTTCTCATGTCACTGCTAATTCTATGCACAATCAATACCTTTGTGTTTGAAAATACAGAGTGCTACTGCATAGCTACCGGACAAGCTATGATTGGTATAGTCGGTATGCAAAGTGATAGAATATGACAACGAATGATCTTTAATGCAGAATATGATGTGTTCCGAGCATTTTTTGATGTATGTTTCCCATTGTGTACTCTGTATTAGAAATTGTTCCCAGGCAAAATACTAGTCCTTTCTACCTTGGATGTCTTTCCATCCAGAGCATTGGTTAGCAATGTGCTAGTGTAGGACGAACGACGTCGTATCATCCTAGATCAGTACACAAAGGGTGTGAAATACGTAAAAACCCGCAAAGGCGGTCACACCGCTTAGGTTAGCGCGACTTTCCGCGTATAATGTGATGTACCGTAGTACTCGCGTTGCTCTGTATAATTTCATTGTTTGTATGGAGGAGATAGCCATAGGCCGCCAGTCTATTTTATTGAATGTCTCTGTAAATCGAGTAGCTATCAAAATCGTAGATACGAATATGGCTGTTAGGCTATCCTCAAGAGCACCGGTAAATGTATCCTAATATAAACGGAAAGCGAATAGAAGCATTTATCAAATATGGGGTGTCTTATAACAGTAGTATAGTGCAATGGCGCTGTGATCTTAAAAGAGGAATGATATTCCTTTTAAATCAAATTTACCATACGGGGTACACGATTTAGGCTTGCTATATGCTGCGAGACAGCTTCGAACTTGTGATACATTTTATTTGTGCTAAGATTATGTCAGCACGCGATCGAGTTAAGCAGACGTTCTTGAGCAGGGGTGCATGTGCAGAAAATGTCAAGGGCAACAGAAGACAGCTCATCATAGTAGAGCTTGCTCCTTTTAATCTACTTGAGCGACGCAACGTTATAGGCAGACGTGGCGTTCGCGAAATCGACTAGGTCATTCAACAGACCATCATCTTGACGAGGCTCTCTTATCAGAGCAGCAGGCTGACCCAGAGGTGTGTCCACCACCTTGTAAGTCCCATCGGCCTCGAAATATTTACCCGTCCAGATATTACGCCATGATGTACGCTCAGTCTCCTTGGGGAAGTACACCTTGACAAACGTCGTCGAGGGTGACAACACTGGAGCAACCATGAGATGTTTACCGAGTAAAAACTGGTGCGTCAGCTCATTAGTGCTTGGGTCCTCGGGGTAGTAAAGCGCCATATGTCGCATCAGTGGCCATCCCTTTTCCTGTGCCTCCTGTAGTAAACGCTTGCGGTAGGGTGCCAATGCCTTAAACAATCTCGCCGTGTGCGAAAAATGTGTGTAGGTGTCTGGTAAAATTCCGATGAGTCTCTGCAGAGAGGTCTTTTCCTTCTTTACCTTCATCCGAATAAAATTGAACATTCTGATCCGGCTGCAATCCTTCCTGTGTTCGAAAAGCTGCCGTGAAAGCAGCGAGCTCCATCCAACGGAACAACAACTCCTTCGAGCGTACCATAGCTGCGCCGCTAAAGATACCTTCCACGACACTGTAACCGCCAACATCGCTGTGATTGGCAGAGAAGCCCGAAAAGCCGGCTGAAAGCATGCCTATGAGCTTCAATGTAGAATGTAAGATAAAACCTCTTTAAAAATGAAAACAAGCGTAAACGTACTGCACTTTTGATGCCCCCTTGCTGATCCCACGATACGGTGTGGTCACCTGTCCACAGAAGAGACATGCTTCTAGGTGACTGCGTGAAGCCGGAGCGGTAGAAGCAGACAGTTTGATCGGCATAGTCCAATTCTTCTGTCACTTCACGATTCAATTGACTCCATAAAGTAGGATAGAGATTATGGAAAGCATTTGGTAGAATGTCACCGTGCAGCTTGATGCTTTCTGTGTCGCTCGGCATGCTCTCACCACCATCCACCATGACACCTAGAGAGGGAAGTCATAAAGAGTTGAGCATTACAATTTAGTGCTACGTGGAAACACTGCAAACCTGATACACCATCTTGCCACACCTGGTCCTTGAGAACTTGCTTGAACCACAGACAGGCCTGCGGATTACTCAGGTCAAGTAGCCCTGTATTCAGTCCAGAGCAGCGCAGCAGGCAAGGTTGGCTACTTGCATTCTGCACCAAGTAGCCCTGGTTTGCTGCTTCTTGGTATAGATTTCGGCGTGCGTTTGGCTTGTCGACCAGGAATGGGCTGACGTAGGTCAGTACACGAACACCATGCTCTCGGTAGAGACTATCGACAAAGGAAGGCCAGAACGGATATAGCTCTGTGTCAGCTTCCCAATTCCACCAGAGAGGCTGTGTAGACCTATTGTTACGTTCCTGCGGCCGAACGCCACACCAGTCAGGTATCCATACACCCGACAGCGGTACTCGGTGATGCACCAGCTTCAGAACTATATCCAGCACTTTTTGATGGCCGCCTTGGATACCAGCAATAACTCCTTCCGTAACCCAGTCCGGTAAGGGCTGTATGCGTCCTGCGTACTCTGTGTACGCCGTGATGAGATCCAGCATGGAAGCGGCGTGAAGGAGGCGGCCTGACACGTGGTCAGAATTAACACGAATGATGACTCGATCGGGTGTCCGCATATCGAAGCTACTGTACTCGGAATTTTCAAGGAACAGGCAGCGTCGATCCGAAGTGATAAATTGGGGCACACATACGCGAGAGGACAAACCGGCTAAATCAGGGTCATCTGGGAAAAGGTCCAATCCTGATAAAAGCGCGTAGGTTTTCCCAATGATAGTAGATGATCTCTTTCCTTGGGTGTGTGCGTTCTCTCTACGCAAATCTTAGTGGTAACGAAGTACATGGATAAACGAGCACGTACCTAATCCAAACAGGGACTTTACGGCCTTTGAGATTGATATGAGAGAAGCTCTCGCCAAAGCCATAAAAGGACTCCTCTGGACGGGACTCCAAAACGAGGATAAGGCGGCGGTAGTTGGCCATGGCAGGATCACGGCGGACGATGCGGGCAGAGAATTTGAGCTGCGACAAGCTCAATTCATGCAGCGTCAGTTCATAGTCCAGATGAGTGGGTGGCACGATCCTGTGGCCTAAACCACCACAAATGCGCACGGTCTTGTCGTCCATCTTCTCGATATGCGTCACTGTCTGCAGCATCGTTGACTGTTCGTCTCTTTCCTGAATCGAATATACGCTGCTGTTCTCTGCAGAAGGGCGAATGTCATCTTGACCCGAGCTTGATAGTAGAAAGGGTAGATTGTGTATCGCTGCAGTATGCTTAATATTATGCTGTATTGCGTCACATATTACGGCAGTCTAAAACACTTACACTTCCAAAGGATCTTGCCAGCGTCATTCCTAATGACGAGCGCAAGCGCTTCTGAATCGACTTGAATTTTGAAATGGCCGGTCGAAAACTCTCGGTTAGGCACAGCATTGCCTATGGATAGCCGTGGCTCTATGTAGTTATCGTAGCTCGCCAAGCCTGTCGCCTTCAAAAAAGAATCCCAAGTACTCATTATGGGAAAAGAAAGTAAAGAAGTTCGTCGGAAAAGCTCGAGATTTGCTACGCGTATCATTCGCTCATTTTGAGGTTTTTGTTTCATATGTAAGCAACTGCCAGCGATTCACCTCTGCTTTATAAAGCACATATGCTATGTATCACTACAAGCCTCATCTTATCGCGATAGCGTTAGAAGGTGTTACAGATATAAGTAGGCCATGGTTAACACGGCATATCAATCCCACGTACGCATTTTCGATCAAAAGTGCTCTTTGATAATGCAGTATTAAAACTTGATTAGCGTTATTGTCCAAGTACAGTATTTTCTTTGTTTGATGACGCGCCACATGCGAGCCACCAAGGGTTCTTATATTGTGTGTACTGCTGTTCCTCAGAGCATCCTCCGCGCACGCCATCTCCTCGATATTGGCATGTCCAGTAGTAAGAAAAAAAAGCATAACCTGTGAGAGTCTGCACAGGAAGTATCAACCTGCCATCCAAGAAGATATATTTTGCTACGTAGACAGCTGGTTGCGTTCATGATGAAAGTTGCAGTGTTGAAGGGAGGACTGCTCGTCGATATTCGTTACACATAAGCTCAATATCTTTCTGTGGGTATAAGTATAAGAAGTGCGAGCGACCTGTTTTATGAAGTCGATCGAAAGCCTGCTGTCCCGGGAAAGGCGAGACCTTTTGTTTCAGTTATTTATACAAAGGCTGTGGTGCTTGTATTTCTGTCCCGTTTTGGTAAAATTACCCCGCCAATGGCTCCCTAGTGCCGTGAATCGAGACAGTTTAATGAAAGGACAAGAGGCTTCTATTGAAATAAGAAAAGGATGCAATAAAACAGTGTGCTTCCCTATAACATCATGAACGCAAAAAGAAAGGCATATGTTTGCTTCGGACTGACGTGATACATATATTTTCCATAATGACGATATGAGGTGTACGGTACGCTGCTTAGTTTTGATCTATGCACACAAACTATGATGAAAATGCCAAGGGAAAAGACCGACTATTCCAGGGTTTGTCCAGATCCACGACTGATATCTCAAGCCCCGCCCTAAAATTTCTGCTTGTCAAATCAGCAGCAGGGGTTCCTAGATCTGGCGAGACCCTGCTCTGAACTTCCATTTCACTACATACTGTGCTGTCGTTCTGTTGGTAATGCAATATCTGCATCCCCTTAAGGAGAGGAACATGACTTTAGGTGTACACCAAAACCTGTCAACAGGCAAATCAAACGCATCATATGGGGCATTTATATATATAGGGCGGCACAAAAGCGTGATTCTACAAACTAGCGGCATGCAGACAATAGCGCCATTTTATGTGATAAGGAAAACACAGAAAGTGGAACGTCGCCTAGCCAGCCAATGAGGGCACACGCCTGCGCCACTGGCGGCAGATTAGCGCCCGTGGCACACAAAGATATGGCATTCACATAAACAGAAATAGAGGCTGCGAAAGACTGTGGGATCTTGCTGAATTTGGGCGCGACGGCATCGGACTCATTACATTTTTTTTATTTCTCTTTATTCGACTCCATAGTTTAAGCAATATTCCATCTAACAATGAAACAAATGCAAAAGAGGGAGACAAGCAGAGCTTTGCAATTTAGCGAGCTGAAAGAGGCAATATGCTATACTGGTCTCATGTATAATCCAGGCGTCTTGGCCTAAACGGCGCGTTCCATACCAAAATTAGACTCTGGAGTGTGACACCTGGCCGTAACACAAACATTATTGCTCCGTGTTTCTTTGTACGCATTACTCGAACAATCAACAGCTATTTCTTTCTCTCTCTTTTCGCTTTCTAGCCTCCATCCAAACTTCAAAATCCTTTCCTTTCTCTTCTCTTTCCTGTCCTTTTATATATACTAAACAACATGCCAAATGGCCGGTCGGCCAAGCGCACGAGTCGTATCATCCAGCAACGTGCGAGCCAATTTATCCAGATCCAGAAGGGCCCGAAATGGAAACGCGAGCTTGTTCCTGACCATAAATTCGATTACCTTGATGTCGAAGAGTTTCGAAGGACGTCCTTTTACAACTGCCTTCGGTAAGCATCATTTGACGCTAATACGGCCCTTTCGCTGACGGGTCCAGGACATTAGATACCTGATATTGTGGTGCACCATTATGATCTCCACCCTAGTCTATCTCGCTGATATTTGGACCACAGTGACCTTGCTGGCCTTCGACGCAAGTAGACTATTTTTACACAAATAATCTGTGCACTGATATGCATTTCATTCAACAGCGTTGGTCGTTGTCCACCCCACCCAAGATTCCTTTCAATATCAGCAAATGGATCTTTGTCGGCTGCATCATTCTGTCATTTCTGTTGCTCGCCTGGGACACCTGGAAAGCACGCGCAGCGGTTCGTACGCGGGACGTGTCGTTGGGAGTCACCAACGTGATGGCCTATCGCTACTACTCGGCGCGTAGTTTCTCCAAGTTCTGCTTATTCCGCAAGATCAACAGTTCTCGGAAACGCAACGACATGTGGGCCTTTTATGTGTTTTACACTCTTAAAGGTACATGAGTGCAGACAATGTATATATATTGGGATAATAACGGGCAACATTGCGCAATGCAGGTTGGAAACGATTACTATTTGCCCAAGGTCCCCGACAGATCATTGCTGGTATCACCGTGTACGCCCTTCTCAAATCAGCCTGGACAGCCAAAGATGGCGGCTTCCACCTCGATACCGACTGGAACGTCTATGGCGCTGACTGGCCGCAACGCGTCGCCTTGATTTCCATGAGTTTCACCTGTCTGCTGTGGTGCCTTAATATCATTGACCTTGGTATCGCTTGTGTCCTATACGTCCCCGTGTTTATGCGTATCCAGGGCAACTTGAAAGAATACTGCTGCCACAAGATCGATAAGCGTATCACCGAGATCCTTGAGAAACAGCGGCAAAAGCGACTGCGTGCGCAGGAAAAGAACAACAACAAGAAAAAGCCCACCAAAAAAGAGCAGGAAGCTGAGAAACTGGCCGCTGCCATGGACCCAGTTCAAGAAGAGCACATGTCCTACGACCTGGATGATGACCATTCTACTTTGCTGCACGGTTCCAGCAATAGTGCGTCCAACAAGGTCGCCATCGGTACACCGCGGACGCCTTACAGCGAGGCCCCGCGAACGCCTTACAGTGAGCCTCCACGCACGCCATATAGCGAACCCGCATATCCCACGTCACCTTATAATCCTCCGCCACCACGTCGAGCATACACGGACAGGTCATATGACTACTACAGCTCAGCAGTGCCTCCCGTCCCACAGATCAGTCATAACTATCATCCGCCCACCTATGAGCAGAGTGACGCATCCTACTTTGAGATGCAGTCCCCTTATCCCCATCATCAGCAGACACCCCAAGTTCCCTCCACGCCGTCCATGAACTATCAGCAGCAGATATATGATAGCCCTGTTCCGCAAACACCTCATCAGCAGCCGTCCCCTTCGTTACCTGGACACCGTGCAGCTGGCCCTGTCCACGGATCCTATGGTAGCAACTCTCCCTACTCGGGCTACTTTTAGAAAGCAAGCTCCTAGTATCCTTTCTAGTAAATATATTTTGTAACTTCCTCATTTCTTATACTATTTGTACAACGATTTGTCAGTCTAGAATAGCTTCCTCTGACAGCTTCTTGTCCGCCTGATCAGAAGAGCTGCCTTCGCTGGTGATGCTCGAGGGCCGGTCAATCTCGCTCCACCGATGGACTGTGTCGATGAGCATTTTAGGCTTGCCGTCCACGGGCGGGTTAAAGTGATTCAACAATTTCAAGATATCAGGAAACACAACTTTCTCGATGCCTTCAGCCCACAGGAAATCCAGATGCTCCCAGCGCTCGACAGCCTTGACATAGGCGAGAGGATGTGGCAGATCAGCCGAGAGCACATCAAAGTCAACGAGCGAATCGGATCCACCATAAAAAATAGCTATCGGGGTCTTGATCTGCTTGGTCGGGAACTTGGGTGGGACATGATCCATCACCACATTTGACGTGTGATAGGGCAAGCGGCTAGGCATTTCATCATACATCTGGAACATGCCAGTACGTATGATTTGAAACCAGTGCTTCATAGATGCTTTTAGTAACGCTGTGCTGCATTTAGCCGTCTGAGCTTACCACCAGTGATTTAACGCTGGTCAGGCTGTACAAATGCTGGTAACTAACCAACTTTTGACTGGCCGACATGTTGCGACCCGTCCAACCAAAGAGGAACCCCACGCTACCGTCAATCAACTTGACAAACATGGGTGGCGAGATGATGCGCTGCCAGAACAGGGCAAGTTTAAGTGGAGTTTTTCGGCCAAATAGAAGGTAGATGACAGATGGCGTGGCCTTGACGAATGCGTCGATAAGCGGATGATGCAACCCTTTTGGGGTTGTGGCCGGTGCAAGAGCAATAAACAGGTTGATTTTACGGCATAGATCCGAGTTGACAGATAGGCCTGCAAACGCTTGGGCTGTGCCTTGTGAAAAGCCAATGTAGGTCAATGTAGGAGCGCCCGTTTCTCGTAAGATGTGCTAGATGCTTGAAATTAAGATATGACCATAAAAATAAAGATAGGAGAAAAGAAAAAGACTTACGTCCACCACATCAGGCAAGTCGACCATGGCAAATTCGTTGAGTGAGAATTCCCAAAATGCTTGATGGCGGGGATTGCGCCAGAGATGAGTTTGGCTGTATTTGTTGCCACGGGCGTTACCGAGCCAGACGTCATAGCCTTTGGCAGCGAGCAGAAAAGGCAAGTTGCGGTATTCATCGACGTTGCAGATCCACACTTCGGAAGACATCAAGAAACCGTGATAAAGCAAAACGACGGGTTTTCGATGACCCTTTGGAATGGGCGGAAACTGCTTGTCGAAGAACTTGAGGTTGTCCGTGATATGAATGCCCTTGCCTCGCGCGGATTTTTCAAAGCTCTCGATGGGCAAGTTCGCGGCTGACTCTGCGTCTTTGATCACGCCCGGGATACGATGCACACAGAGGAGATAATCGTCCCGGGTTCGGACCAGATGCTGCTCGAGCTCATATCGTTTCCTGTCTCATATACTTTGGTTGAGTGGGTGATCCATCATTATCATGCGTTCCGCGTTATCAACTATTACCAGAAGCGGAGCATCACTTCAAAGGACTCAGCCTTCTCGAGCGGGCTCACATGCGGTGCGTTCTGCAACTTGGAGAGCCAAGGAAACGCACTACCCTTTTGTTAGCCTCGCAATAAGCTTCAGAGGCATCTTACCTGGCAATGAAGGCATCAATCGCATTAATGACAAACGAAGGTAAGATTGTCACAATCAACCGGACGACATTTTCGAAGCCGAAAAAGAAAACGGTCAGCAACAACCTAGCCACTCTGGTGAGCTCTCTTCAAGCGACAAGCAGGACCCGAAATGCATACCCCTGGTAGTCACGGAAAGAAAGGCGATCGAGGATGGGTATAGAGAAAGGCATTGGGAAAGCAAGCGAGGTCGGGCGTGCTGCATTAATAAAATTGGCCAATTTGAAATTGCACGTGAATTTAAAAAAGGTTGGGCACTCTTACTGTCACCCTGGCCGTTTCAACCCAACAATATCCACGCCGTGTATCAAATGCAGTCTAGCATGATCATGTGCGCAGACCCATCAAAGGAGGCCATCCACTGCAAGGCCCACTGGCCATGGTGCTCTACTGACTCCAACAGCGATCACTATAGGGTAGAGTTGGTTTCACTTTAAGGGGTGATGTACGAGTCTTCCTCCAGCATATGTCAATACAACACTCGCACAGCTCCTTTATGTCCTTTCTCTCCCTCAATCGTGATGTATGTCATGGTAAAAGAGTCCCTTTTTTACTTTTTTCCTTTTCTTGTTGTCATGGTGATGCCTATGTTACCTGATTTGGTATCGCGCGTTTTGTTACAACCATTTGGCGATCAACGTTCCACCCTACCACTCTGATCACTGAATATATCCGTTATCTCTAAAGTCATGATAATAGATTAAACTCTGTTCTGAATTATTATCTTTTCACGCCCCACAGTCTGTGTCCTGCCATCCTCGGATTGCTTGCTTTTTCGGGTATTGTTGCAGCTTGATATCTTCAAATGCAGGGTCCTCCTGTCATGGGTCAAGGCGAGGCGCAGAATAAGCTAGAGATACGCATATTTCTCTCACATGACTTTTATTCGGACGCTCAGCAAGAGTTTCGATCTTGCAGATACACCGTTTATTCCGTTATTTGCTTGCAAGAGCATCCGTATGTTTTTGACTGTGATACTGTATCACTATCATATCTAATGGGCATTACAGCTGCTGAATCCCTCCAGCTCGCGTTCGCGTATGTCGTTAGCTAGTAATTCGTGGACTGGATATGTGGGATGAGCGCCGTCTATGTATAATACACATTATTGCATTCTTAAGCTTATAAATCCATGACTGGTGCAGCACTTACTGTTCCAAAAGTATCTATCACAATCCACATGTAAGCAAGCGCATACTCCAGCTTACTAGTGAACTTACTGGTAGCGTGGAAGGCACGGGTCGCCCGTGCTCCCACAGAAAGTGTCAATGTCTTTGAAGCCATAAGCATTGGCATGATCTAGATAAGATTCAAAGTAGGCATGTGCATCCACCGTCAGGATACGCGCATCCTTGTGCGTACGGCCAAATCTCTTCAGATAATGTTTCTGAAGAGCATTGTATATAGCGATGGCTTGACGGAACCAAGGGGCATGCGGTTTATCACTCGGAGCACGGTCCATGGGAGGTACGTTGAGTAGCATAAATTGCCGCATACCCTCTTCGTATAGGATATCCTTTAAAATGTTTACAGTATAATGAGTTGTGCTCGGTATGCATGTTTGCCTTGTGCTTACGAGCTGATTGATGTAGACCTGGAAGACCTCCATATAGAGACGGACTTCGTCAGCAAAAGTCAGGTCCTGTAGAGGTTACACATATGAGATCATCCGCAAAACCCTGCTTGTCTGCCTTGCCTGATCAGTCATTTGGCGCGAGTTTGAAACGTCGTTGATGCTGTATGATTGAAAATCGGTCTATAAGTGAAGTCGACTGCAAGCCATAGACCATACCCAATCCAAACAATGGCCAAGGTGCTGTCTGTAGACCAGGACACGGCAGGTTTTATAAACGTTTGCCATTCCTGAATCTGAGCTTTGAGATCGCGAATGTGAGAGAAGACGGGCGGGATAAGCGAGCCGTCGACGGTCGCACCCCCGTAGGCAAGATCAAACAGCGAAGGGGTGCACTTTTGAGGCAGCCCTTCAAGGCAGCCCGTCAGGTATTCTATCCAGTTGGGTCCGCTGGCCGTTGACTAGGGTCGCTATGATGAGCCACGTAGTTTCAGTATAAGACTTGCTTTCTTCTCTTTACAGCGTCTCGAATAATCGGATTACGCAAGACCGTGTCTTCTTTGTAAAAGTGATCCCAGGTCCAAATCGAGCCATATTCGCCTACAATGTTGGTATACGAGTCACCGAATGCAAATCTAACATGACAACGTAAATGGATAAGTATGTCTATATGATATGAAGCCTATATACATATATATATATATATATATGTATATGGGAGCACCAAGTCATTCATCTCATTTGCTCACACCGTGTCAATACTGCTCCAACAGAAAGGGGCTCTTGATGTGATGCTATTGTGAGGGAAGAAAGCCTGCTGGGGAACCGCGCCCACGCCATGCAGCGCTCCAGATACAATGGCTGCTAAGCAAAATGGATGTAGACGCTGCATTTCTATGTTTGTGTAAAACGTGCTGCAAGTAAAAGGTGAAGTGAGAAAATATGAGAAAGAAACAGAATTGGTCGTGCCTGGATACCTCGGGACCATCCTTGTGCCACCACCGTCTTCGGTAAACAAGGTATCGTACTTGCACCTTTCCGCGATGGTGTATGTACACTTGTCAGTCTTGCAGATGATATTACATTATGGCTCAAGAATATACAGACGATACTAGTATAGCTACCTTCACCTCCCGGTGAGCACGGAGCTGGTGTTTTTCCTTGTAAAGCCTTTGTACGATACTGTATCCTGCTCTTAAACCCGAAGATATGGGCGCGCGTCGGCGCGCACTGAAATAAAATTTGATACGCGGGACAGCGCGTTCTCTGCACGCGTTCAGCTTTTCCCCTTTTTGCTTGATTTTCTGCTTATAAAATGGACAGCATGGACCTGGATGCAGAGGTCGAACGAAGACGGAATCTGGTTCTGTCGACTTGTACTGCTCTCGGTGGCTATGAAGCACGCGAGATCGCACCCGGTCAAGTCGAGCAAGTCTATACACTCGGCGACGAGGCACTCGGTAATCATTTGTAGCTTGTCGTCGTACATCGGGCTAAAGTCAAAAGGACAGCGTGTCTGAAGGACCTGAAGGCACACATTCGCCAGGACATGATCACCAATGCTCGCATTACCTTACCCGCTCTCGCCGAATTCAATTTGATTGAAAACGATCTCGTGCCTATACTGAAAATGTACGCCAAAGAACCCGGCGAGATTGCTGAGCGGTTCATTCTGGCATGCGGTACAGTATTTAAAACTGAGAGAGGAAAAGCGTGCACTGACACCGATTATGGACACTCTAGTCGAGCTGTTGGTGCCAATGACATGGCCGTTGGAGCAACCCCTCGACGCAGAAGACGAAGACTACGACCCGAACATGCTCGATCGCTATCGACGATACAAACTCGCCCTATTGCAACCCAACGTACTTGAGACCGTCACTCGTCTTATACGCGACCCACTCTGTATTCCCCATCGGTAACGGCTCTTGCACTTTCTAAGCTCTGCGCCCAACTCATACAAATGACAGGGATCGGTCAGAGCGGGACCAGAACATCATCCGCCTCGTCTTTTATCTCTATCGAAACTTGACAGCCATCCCTGACGTCAGAGCTTCGACCGTCTCCTCCGAAATCCAGCTAAAAATGTCGACCATGCAGGTACAATACGGGCCAGCGCTGGCATCTGCAAATGACTCACGCCTGTCTAACCCTAGGAAACCTTGCTGATCCGGCTCCACAAAACAGAAATCATGGAGCTTCTGCTCGCTGTCGCAAGCAACAGTTTGCTGCCGGAAGGAAGCGAATGGAACATTGTGTTGAACGAGATATTCTACAACTTGCTCAAGAGCATCCACCCTCGCGATGTCTATGAGAAATCCGCAGCTTTTCAGACCTCGGCCGACATGTCTCGCCTCTCTCAACGCCTATCGAACCTCCTTCAAGCTGAGAGCGGTCAAAAGCGGAGGAAGCTACGGGACATGCCCTCACGCCATTCGCGGTTCGGCGGTATGTATGCCATCAAACGCTGGGACGGCGCTATCAAGGTCACCCAGCGACAAGATGCAGCCTATGCCGATTTGGGAAGTATTCTCGATACAGGCAAGAAGGAGAACCGCGTGGGTGTCAAACGAAAAGAAAGGGTAGGATCCATAGCTTACAAAAACCAAGATATGCTCATGATTTCCATGATAGGATGAGTTGCGATCCCACTTTACATACCAAGCACCAGAAAGCATCAGCTGTCTCCAATCACTTGCACGAACTTTTCTGCGTTACTGCTTTCACGGTAAGATTGTCGTGATTTATATTTCCCTTCTGTTCTAAAATGAATGGCCTACAGTTTTCTTCAGGTCGCTTGTCAGGGACATCGAACGCGAGTACCAAAAGATTCTAGAAAAGGACTACACGCGCATGTTCTATAATATGCATTGGTTCTTGACCTGTCTTGAGTACGAGCTCGCGCTTCAAACGGCCGAGCAGGAAGAAAAGGAAAAACAGCAAAGCACAAACCAGAACACGCCGAATCAAGATACGCTCCTTATACCCTCTCGCGCGTCGGAAACGCTGAAAAAACTCGATCAAGCCCTGAACAATGCCGAGTCCTCGGATGAGAGCATGAACCAAGATAAAACAGACGAAGACGAAGACGAAGACTTCCGCTTTGACTACGATAATGCGGCGAGTGCCTTCGATATGCGGACGCTTCGGGTGATCCTGCGTCGATTACGCTTGTCGCTGGACGAAAAGCGCTGGCTCGAAGCACAAGTGACAGCAGACTGCTTGCGAGAGACGGTAAAAACAGAAAAAAAAATGAAGGCCAGAGGATCCTTGAACCGATAAACTTAACTCTTTTTTCTTTAGCTCATTTTGGTATCTAAAATGTCAACAGCTTCGCGCGAGGATTTCCGCGAAACGGCAGATTACATTCAAAGCAACATTTATCATGAACAGACGACGCTTGATATCTTTGTGGATATGATTAAAACTTACAAGGCGCAGTCGAAAAGGTATGTAAAACATTGGTCAGCGCTCGTGGTACTCAATACGTCGATCTAGTTATTTGGAGAGTGTGGTCCAGCTGACCCATGTTGGCCTTAAATTGGTTGAGATATATTCGAAGAAGCATCAGCACATGTTCGTTCAGAAGAATAATAGCACCAGAAAGAAGAAGGCACCAGCTTCAGGTAAGTCGAGCACGGTCGTCCAGTCTCATGTTTTGACCGGACATTACAGAAGATAACGCTAGCGACAGCGAATCAGTGGACGAAGAGCGGGAGAATATGGTCAGCGTTCGCGAACACGAGTTCAAGTTTGACCAGTTTGAAAAGGTAACCACAAAGAGCTCATACAAAGAGCTCATACAAAGTACTTACGATCAACACGGCTATTGACACGCTTGATAGAAATTCGTGTCGTTCGACATCGTGCAAGTGTATTGCTCCTTGCTGGATGACCTGGAAGATCTGTCGCCCCACATTTGCCATTGTATTACAGCCATGTTTCATCGTATCATGGTCAAACGCGGCGTTCATACAGTGTTTTATAAGCTACCAGTGTTAGCACTGTTTAACCGTATCCTTAGCCAGATGCATGATCTACCACGGACCACTGCGTTACGGCAACTCGAAGAATTCATCATGTATTGCACGCGACAATTCTTCAAAAAGTTAAGGGACCACCCGCTTCTCATTGTGGAAGCACTCTACAAGAACGCCCACATAGTCGAAAAATCAAGGCGTGTATAGAGGATAATACATAAAAGGTGTTCGCATATATCTTCCAAAGATGTCCAGTACAATGCGGGTCGTTTGTCATTTTAATAGCAATAGTATGTCAAATTAAGTGCGTGAAGAAAAACAGGTGGTGGTATAGACATGAAATTAGTGCTGCTCAAGGATAGCCCGTTGGTCAGGCAGCTGAGTCCGGCTCAGGTGGGTAGTCAAGGTAGAATACAAGTCAGCGACGTCTTGGTCGGTCGTGGCAGTGGCACGTCGGCGACAAGTGAATAGTCGCTTCTGGAGGAAGTTAGTCTTCTGCTGCCGTCCACTGAAGTCTTGATCGGTAAGCCGTCGCGACTCCAGAAAAGTCACCATGTTTACCACATCGTTGTCGTTGCACGCGTTTGTACGCACCAATTTATGCTTGAGCTTCATCATGACCGCGTGCACCTTGCTCTGTGTCCGCCGAGGATGTGACGCAGTAACAACAACCGTCTCTTTCTTTTCTTGGAGAGTGGGTGCGTCGCGCGGGTCATACGCTGGGAGCACCTCATCGTCCTGCAGCACCGCTGCAGGGTGAAGCAAGGCTGTGTCATAGGCCGGAGGTTGGGCTAAACACCGAAGGCGATCGAGCCAAGCAGTCAAGGCTTGACTCAACTCTTCATTTTCTGTTGAGGCAATGACCCTGGGTAAAAGCTCTTCGAGCTGGGTCAGGTCAAAGGAGTCGGCCGCCTGGGTAGGTAGTACGTCGTCAGCCAATCGGCTCACGCTAGCAAGGATGCCTGCCAGGACGGTACTGATCTCAATATGGGTCCGATCACAGAGCAGAGCAATATGGGATTCTTGCGAGTCGAGAAGATGGTACAGATCATGTAGAGTGCCTTGCACGGGGGCTTGGCTGGGCAGTATGGGAAGGGACGTGGTGTAGCTCAGGATGTGGGAGAGGTGGGTGAGGATAGGCACGAGCACGGAAGGATATGACATCAGGTGAGGTTGGCTATGCAGCAGACGGTGGCCACAGAGAGCAGCTGTGATCTGACTCAAATGCAGGTCTAGACCATACACGCACAGCTTCATGACAGAGACGAGGGTCTCATGTGGGCTCTATAATGGAGTTTGCTGTGTGAGTCTTCCTCAGCTCAAATAGCCATGCTGTCTCGGACTTACCTTGGAGATGGTATGCATTTCTGGTATTGACTTTTGTGCGTGTGCGCGAGAGAAAGTATACGGTGTTATACAAAGTGAAGGAAAGGATGATTGGCAATTTTAGTCCATCAAGGCGACCTTTTTATAGTGTGTAATGACTGGCGCGCGCTCGAGACACCTTTTTTTTTCTTACTATCGGTGACAGTCCTGGAACCCCTCCTTTCTACTTTGTTAGAGGATGATCAGGTACAAAGGAAACAACAGATGGTCTCCTAATGCTACCATGCAAAAAAAAAAAAAAAAAAAAACGCGCG
>JNEN01000789.1:0-82462 GCA_000697355.1 Syncephalastrum monosporum B8922 | reverse complement strand
CAGGGATTGACGTCGAGCTTTTTTCCAAGTTTCATAGGTTCCATTGGCTAACCAAGCTATCACGCAATCCACGTTTTACCAATGGGGAAAAAGAGCTCAAAGATATGGTCCCTGACAGGTATTGACGTCAGGTATCTTTTGCGTTTCAGAGGATTCATTGGATTACTTTACCATCACGCGGTTCACATTTACCGAAGGACACAGGTGAAAAGACCTTGATGAAGATTGACGTCAGGTACCGTTGACGTCTCAAAGTTGTCTACTTTGGCAGACGCCCTGCCCGGGAATTGAACCAGGTCTTTTGTGTCTTGCTTATGTAATTATGGATGTACGGAATATTAAGATTATTATATATAGATATCCAAAACCGCCAAAACGATGTTTGTAAAAGGGCTCTTTTTTTTCGAGCTATTCGGGCTCTTACATTACAGAATATATAGGCTAGAAATAAAAACGAATCTTTGATTTTGGTGAAGCTGCATTTGAACTCATACTTATGGTGAAAATATGTCTCATGCGATATGTTGTATGGAAACTAATTTTATCCTTGAATGACGTGCTACATGGATATGTGTGTATTTATATATGCATTTTTGAATGATTCTGAGCATATAAGTTGTTAGCAGCGTTCATATGCTCTTCGTCCTTTGTCGATGAGACCCTTTCATTCGTTTTTCATTGACAGTAGTCCAATGGCGCTGTATGTTTGCGCAAAAAGACAGAAACAAAAACTTCGTGATAGCCAAGGAATCAAGAAAAATTTGCCCAAAAGAACAGATCTTTTGCATAGAAGATTCTCGAAGCAAACATTGTCAGAGTTTGTAGTATACAATGATATCAGACCTGTGAGAGTGGTTTAGAAGCGAGTGTATTTCGCGACGTTTGGATGCATAAAGAGCGAGAAGGTTTTTTTTTTTGCATTTAGTATCTACATAGTGTTGTGTTCTTCGTTTACTGGCCACCCATCTCCTTGGCAAGCTCCTCGGAACGCTTGACGACATCAGAGATATCACCCTGCATGTAGAAAGCGGACTCGGGAAGGGAATCGTGCTTGCCGTCGAGGATCTCCTTGAAGGAGCGGATGGTGTCGGTCAGCTTGACGAGACGACCCTCGTAGCCAGTGAAGACCTGGGCGACAGCGAAGGGCTGGGACAGGAAACGCTGGATCTTACGGGCACGCTCGACAACGAGCTTGTCCTCCTCGGACAATTCGTCCATACCCAGAATGGCAATGATATCCTGGAGCGACTTGTAGTTCTGGAGGATCTGCTGGACACCAGTGGCAACGGCGTAGTGCTCGTCACCGACGATACGGGGATCCAGGATACGCGACTTGGAGTCAAGGGGATCGACAGCGGGGTAGATACCCAACTCGGCAATGGAACGCGACAAGACGGTGGTGGCGTCCAAATGGGCGAAGGTGGTGGCCGGGGCGGGATCGGTCAAATCGTCAGCGGGGACGTAGACGGCCTGGACGGAGGTAATGGAACCGTTCTTGGTGGTGGTGATACGCTCCTGCATACCACCCATGTCGGTGGACAGCGTGGGCTGGTAACCGACAGCGGAGGGAATACGACCCAAAAGGGCGGACACCTCGGAACCGGCCTGGGTGAAACGGAAAATGTTGTCAATGAAGAGCAGCACGTCCTGGCCCTCCTCGTCACGGAAGTACTCGGCAATGGTCAGACCGGTCAGGGCAACACGGGCACGGGCTCCTGGGGGCTCGTTCATCTGACCGAAGACAAGAGCACACTTGGAGTCACCCTCAAGCTGGATGACACCGGTCTCCATCATTTCGTGGTACAGATCGTTACCCTCACGGGTACGCTCACCGACACCGCAGAAGATGGAGTAACCACCGTGGGCCTTGGCAATGTTGTTGATCAACTCCTGAATCAACACAGTCTTGCCGACACCGGCACCACCGAAGAGACCAATCTTACCACCACGAGCGTAGGGGGCAAGCAGATCGACGACCTTGATACCGGTCTCGAGAATCTCGGGGGTGGGCGATTGATCGACGTAGGCAGGCGCATCGGCGTGAATGGGGCGCTGCGACTTGGCCTTGATGGGACCACGCTCGTCAATGGGCTCACCAATGACGTTGATGATACGGCCAAGGACCTCGGAGCCGACGGGGATGGTGATGGGAGCACCAGTGTCGACGACCTTCTGGCCACGGACAAGACCTGGTGATCGCAATGAGGATGGTCATTGTTATTGGATTGGACTGGAATGGGATGGGATGGAATGAAATGCAATGAAATGAACGAAACGTACCCTCAGTACCGTCCATGGCAATGGTGCGGACGGTGTTCTCACCCAGGTGCTGGGCGACTTCGAGGACGAGACGACCACCGGAGTGGCCCTGGACCTCAAGGGCGTTCAGGATAGCAGGCAGGTTCTCCTGCTCGAACTGGACGTCGACAACGGCACCAATGACCGAGCTAAAAGAAGCCTGTAAGTTTTCTCCTTCATCACAGCCGCATTATTGATTGCTCTTTCTTACCGAATCTGACCAGCCGAAGCAGCCTCAGTGGCATACGAGCGGGCTAAAGGTAAAAAAACGTATGAGACGCTCTTGCTCTCCTGTTTCTTCTTTTTCATCACGCGAATGCGCGTCATTCGCGTTCTTCATTTACCCTTGACAGCAGCGGGCTTGGCAGCAGCCTGGGCCAAGAAGCGAGCGTTGGCCTTGTTGGCTTGAACGGCAGAACGCGAGGCCGTAAAGACACGGGACAACATTTTCCTTATGATAAATAAAAAAGGAAAAGGAAAAAGGAAATGGAAAGGGGTCCTTGAAAAACTTGCTGGGGTCTGTTTATGGCCCAGCAAAATTTTAGCTGCTGGCCAGGGCAGGGGGGTAAAAACACGACGACACACTCCGTCATATACATTTTCCCGAACACTCACCTCTCTCCACCTATTCATTCCACTAATCATTATTTTGATTTTTGTAACCCACTACAAAGCAATGCTCCTTCTACTAGGACTCCTGCCTTGAGCTTCGTTATTTCTAGATAAACTGTTATTGTGCGTATTGGATGCACAGCCATCTTTTGTGAAGGACATAGCAAGCAGAGGGTCACAGAAGATGCCACATATCTAGCCACGTGCGTGTTGTACTTTATGACAATCTTGGCCAATGGCCAAGCAGAGAAAATTAAATAGAAAAGAGAAAAAAAAAAAGATGGCATACACTTTCTGGGATTTTACAGCCTGTAATTGGGTAGTTCAAATCTGGGCAGGTGCCGGGCTTTTATCTTCACCTTTGGCCCTGATCACCTTATATTATCTTTATGACTGATCTGGCCGAGACGTATACGATCCTTTGGGCATCGCAGACCGGCAGTGCTGAGTGGATTGCGAAGAACATCGACTCCGAGGCCAAGCAGCGCGGCTACCAGGGCACTTGCCACCCCTTCGAGGACTATGAAAAGGTGAGCTCGAAGCTGTGCTGTCAAGTGGCATCAGCTCACCATTGCGGATAGGCTGGGCTCGAGAAAGCGCCTGTGGTGATCTTTGTCGCATCCAACACCGGCGACGGCGATCCGCCGGATCACTCTCGCAAATTCTGGCGCTACCTGCGCAAGGTCAAGGAGCCGATCTATACCAACACAAAGATTGCCGTCCTCGGTCTCGGCGATACCAACTACACCAGCTTCAACAATACTGCGAAGAAGCTGGAAAAGAAGTTTCGGGATCTGGGTGCCAAGGTCTTTTATGAAAAGGGCCTGGCTGATGATGCTGAAGGGTACGTTCAAGTGTGAAGTCTGATAATTACTTATGCATTGCAGGCTCGAGAACGTCGTGGATCCATGGATCGCCAAGCTGTGGGACGTCCTCCCGACCGTCGTCAAGCGCAACGCCTCTGACGCTGCCGTGGATGACCTCGCTACGAAGGTCGAGACGATCGAGATTAAGCAAGAATTGGAGCCGTATTCCATGAAGGGCCGTGCCAAAGACCTGCCTCCGCCCGTGCAAAAGTACCTTGACCTGCCCAACTCGACCATCGAAAAGGCCGTCGCGGGCCATAGCCTCACGATTGACCGGACCGGCTTGGCATCCGGCATGCAACTCACCGGCTTACCGCGCCTCCCCCCCGCCTCCGCCCGTCTCACCAAAAAAGTACAAGGCGCTGCGGCCCCGCCTGCGTATCAGCTCACCCAGACACCTGCCCCCGTTGTCGAGTACAACCTCAAGCACGTTACGTGTCTGACCCTGCCCGAAGCGCAGAAGCGGACGCTGCATGTGGCGCTCGACGCGCCTGACTGCGAGTTTGAACCCGGCGACGCGTTTGGCATTATCGCGCCCAACGACGAAACCCTCATTGAGGCCATTTTGAGCAGGCTCGGCGTTTCGGTTCAGGATGGCTACGAACAGCTGTACACTGTCGAAGGTGACAGTAAGTGGCAAGCCATTGTGCTGGTTTTGTGTGGATACTCAAGGATTGTATAGACCTCCCGACACACCTGCAGAAGATGTCGGCCTTCACGCTGGCCGACCTATTGCGCTATGGTGTGGATCTGACCACACCGCCTCGCAAAGCGCTTTTGCGGATGCTTGCCGATTATACATCGGACGACCGAGAAAAGACTACCCTTCTTTACCTCTGCAGCAAACAGGGTAAGCCAAATTTTGTTTGTCATTCAGCCATCATTTCATGCTAACCACCCAAGAAAAGGTGCCGCTGCCTTTAATGCGCTCCGCGACCAAGTTCCCACGCTCGTTGATATCCTGACCACGTTCCCTAGTTGCCAGCCGCCGTTGGAGCGTCTCCTCGACGCGCTGCCGCCCCACCTGCCGCGCTACTACTCGATCGCCAACTCGCCGCTGAAACACGCGCACGAGATCCACTTTGCATTCAACATTGTCGAGTATACCACACCTTACGATGTCCCGCGTAAGGGCGTCGCCACGCCCTGGCTCGACCGTTTGACAGGTCAGATCCCGGCCCGCGCCGACCATACGACCAAGCCCGTGCGTGTGCCCTCGCCCTCAGGGTCCGTTCCCGTCTTCCGCAAACCCAACGCCAACGCATTTGTCCTCCCGACAGATACCAAGCGGCCTCTGGTCTTGATTGGCCCCGGCACGGGTATTGCGCCCTTTATTGGCTTTTTGCAGCACCGCCAACAGCAGCGCAAGATTCGCGAGCAGATGGGGGGCGTCGGGCTCAACCCATTGCGGGATATTCGGAATGAGTTTGGGCCGATCTGGGTCTATTACGGCTTCCGCGATACGCAGAAGGACTATTTATTTGAGCATGAGCTCGAAGAGCTGGCCCAAGACAAGACCATCACCCAACTCCGGCTTGCGGTCAGTCGCGCGACCGATCAAAAGGTCTATGTCCAGGACTTGCTGCGCCGCGACGCCGATGCCTTGTATGACTTGATTGTCAAGCAGGACGCAGCAGTCTATGTCTGCGGCGATGCCAAGGGCATGGCGAAGGGCGTCCAGGATGCCCTTGTCGAGATGCTTGCCCGACATGAACATCTAGAGCCCGTTGCAGCCAATAAGAAGCTGATGGAATGGACAGCGGATCGCAAGTATCTTCGTGATTTGGTAAGTAATACAAAGTTTTTCATTATGTTATTTTCTCACGTCCAAAATTCATGTAGTGGGCATAAATGTAACTTCACCCCCCTCTCTATGTATATCATACTGTTCCGTATTGCTTGTTACTTTTTTAGTGTGTTGTGTGTCTTCTATTACACTTTTGTAAAAAAATTCCCTTTTGCATTCCTATCTCGCCCTTTTGGATGATGAAGCTCGAAGAGCAGGTCGTGATTAAAAGTTGGCCAACTGGGTATCGATGGCCTTCTGCACGACAGGATCGAGGGTACCTGCTGCTGCCACTAGAACAGAGAAAATAAAGAAAACGAGAAAACTTAGCCACCACCAGCAAAAGTCCCATCCTCCTCCAGTAACTTACCTTCTCCCTTGAAACGCGCCAAAAGCTCGGTGGTGTCAGCGTCCAACTGTCGCAGTTTCACGAGGCAGCGGAGCGCAAGGAGCCACTGAGCCTGACGCACATAGACCTCGAAGCCGAGGCGGTGGGTTGTCGGGTTGGTGGGCGCCAGGCTTTGCAGGGGCTTAACAAACTGGAGCGCATCTTCCAGGGGCGTGGTGGTCTGGGCGTATTTGGTGCCATAAGGATCCTGGTCAACAGGCTTCTTGGGGTCCTTGTTGCTCTTCTTGGCCGCCTGTGCTTCCTGCTCTCGTCGCTCGGCCTCCTTCTGGGCGGCCTTGCGTGCCTTGGCGCGCGCCTTCTGGCGCTCGACTTCGGACATGGCAGCTTCCTCGGCCGCCTCGGCCTTGAGCTTGTCGGCCAGGGCGGTGTAGGCTTCGACCGCACCCTGAGCTGCACGGATATAATACGGGTGCTGCCGGAGGTGGTCCTCGAACCGGAGCATGTCCACATAGGACCGCAGGGTCATCTTGCGCAGGCAGTAGGTGTGGAAGTCAAACTGGTCGTCAAAGATATCAACGTAGAACTTCTCGATCGTGTGGAACTTCTTCAGGGCCCGACCATAGTCCTTCTTCTTGAGGTAGGCGAAGGCTTCCTCGGTGATAAACCACTGGCACTGCATGTCGATCAGGTCCTGGACGGGCGACACCTCCTTGCGAGTGAAGAGACCCATCAGCTGCTCGGCCCGCTCAATCTCGCCTGCGCGGAGCATGTACTTGGCGCATTTCGAGTTGATAAAGCGGTCCTGCAAGTCGAGCTCACGCGCATCGTTCACGGTCGCAGCCGCACGCTTCAGGTCACCCTTGTGTTTGTATATACGGCCCTTGGTCATGTAGAGCTCAACGACGGTAGGTGTATGCTCGATCGCGAGATCAATGTATTTCAGAGCCGCTTCGTAGTCGCCAACGTAGTCGTAGTGCTGTGCAATAAAGTAGTAGGTCCATAGCAGCACGGTCGGGATTTCCTTGTCACCCGAGCCAAAGGTGCCGTCCTTTTCGAGGCTCTCGCGGTAGCCCAACACGAGCTGTTCAATAGTAGCCTTCTTCTCGGCATCGGTATAGTGCTTCTTCAGGTTAATAAAGATAGAGGGCACGCCCTTGCGGAGCGCGTGCTGGATCACAGCCGCAACTCGGGTTTTGAACGCCTCACCCGTCGCATAGGTCAGAACAAGGTCTTCAATGGCCTTGGACCGCGGGTATTCGGCCGCGAGTTCGGTCAGGAGCGTATACGCCTCGGCACGCTTGGATTCTGTATGTACAAATACAAATTAGCGCCTAGTTCTATCCTATTTTTTCCCAGCATATATACGATCCATCATCACATTACCTTCGTCCAAGTTGCGCAGCGCCAGCAAGCACTTCGTGTAGCCACGGTCATGCGGGTTCTCCGAAATGAGCTTACGGTATTCCGCCTCGGCCTCGGCTTGTTTTCCCAACTTGGATAGGTAGAGCGCGCGCTTCTCTTGCACGCCGCGCGAATCGGTCACCTTGGCCTCGACTGCATCCAGATGGTTCAGCGCGGCGGCATAATCTCCTGTTTCTTCGATCAGCGTGTTATGGTACATCAGCAATTCCGACTGCTCATAGTTTGACGGCATGTCCTGTTTGTCCATGGAAGTGAATATGAAGCCATGCGGGGTCTTATTTTTGTAGATCAAATACCTTGAGCGAGTCCTCGTGAGCCTTGAGCACCTCGGCAGCCGTGTCGGGCTTGCCAGCGAGTTGGTAGGCAATGGCAAGACCGATCCAGAAAGGCGGGTTCGTCGGCTTTTGTTGGAGTAGTTGGGTGCGGGTGTCCTAATGAGAAATCAGGAGTCAGCCATGATATCCCATCTCAGTCTGCTTCTGTCTATTACAATCAAGGCATCGTAATGACGCATCTGGGTCTGGAGCAGAGCAAAATCGCGCAGGATATGAATGTCGTTTTTGTTGTACTTGAGTGCGTGGGTGTAGCACTTGGCGGCCTCCTCATAGTTCTTGTCCGCACGGTGCAACAAGCCGTAGACGTGCCAACCTATCAAGTCAAATTCATGAGCCCATTCTTGTCTGCTGGATTTTTTCTTTTGTTTTCCTCTTACAGATATGCGAGGTGAGGTCGTAACGGAGACCCTTCTTGACATAGTCGTAGCCCTCTTCTTTCTTGCCGAGGTTGTTGACGAACAAGCCCTTCATGGCCAATGTTTCTTCAAAGAATCAGATGCATCCTCTTTACACCAAAACAACCCTTACCACCGTGCTCGGGAAACTTCTTTAAGATGGTGTCGGCCAACTTGAGACCTTTCTTGTACTGCCGAGTCTCATAGTTTTTCTGACATGCAACCACATAAGACACAGGAAAGACTTTTGCGGTGGCAACATACCAGAATGTTCTTGAAAATGCCGCTTTCTTTAGGCGGGAGTTCGCGTTTGGCGTTCATTGTAAGGAGGACCCGATGATTAAAAAGCTACCAAGGGAAGAAAAAGAGAGATCGCGTCGGGCTTCCTTGTCGTAAGGCACAGAGACGACGTCTTGCTTGTAAAAATTGAAGTCTGTTTTCGTGACTTTCGCTTTCGCAGGCAGACCTCACAATTTGGTTGATTCTCATTGTTGTCCGCTCATATATTTGATTCAGGCACTTCTTTACCCTTCATCACCCTGACTTACACTACTGGCATTAAGCATAGCCCACTTTGACTGTATTATCTCTTACGTGTGAACATATGTGGTGTAGTAAATACGGTGTCTATGGATATAGGCCAAAACGAAGTATATTGGGCAGCTACTTGCGCATAGCAGCGTTTCCGCACCGGCCCTTTCAACATACAGATTTCTCTATGCATCTAGTGCATGTGCCTTCACTGAGCATGTATCCCAGTGTCATTTCTTATGCGTTCACTCCGAACAGGTGCGCATATACATTTGACACTCTAACCGTACAACGGACGATTCTTCCGCGCGTGTATTAGTCTCGGGTGATACCTTTCAACGAACAGATAGGTATTCTCAACTGATAAACAAAGATTGCAGCGATATGAGCATATCTTAACCCAGTAAGTTCTCATGGGAAGATATCAAATCGAATGCGGACAACCTAATCCTTTTCTATCTCATCCCTGGTAACTAATCGCCGGCAAAAAATATGTAAAAGGCGGGCAAACATGGCCTCATTTAGTTCCGTACTATGGGTCTGGACATTACAGTCTTTAGAACAGATCATAGCCGCGGCTCTCGTTGCATACATATACGAAGTATTATCATTCTATCATGGGCTGTAGATGCCTCAGCCATTTCTATACAACAGACGTAAAATATGCATTATCCCTCCAAGCGTGCGTAGAAAACCAAGCACTTTGCGTGCAGGTGGTGTGTTATACGTGGCTGAGAAAACGCTTAGGTTTGTTTTGCTCTTTTCCAGATTAGGCCCATCTTCCCAGAAAAATACAACAGTCGGTGGTGATCGAAAAAAGGCAGTAGACTGACACAGAAGAGCAAAACAGATGCGCTACCTACGCGGCTATGTACTATTATTTGTGCATACTTATGCACACGCTGTCCAGGCATTAGACCCGGGCTGCCATCACGTCAGCGGACAGAAAAATTTCGAGGGGGGGGGAAGTTTGAGTGGGTTGGGGCGCGCTATAGGTAGGTGATGACTGATGATGAGATTTGCTGCAGTAGATGCCGAGGCGTTTGCATGATGATTGCATGATGCAGCCAAAGAACTTTTCCCCCTTTCCCGAACCAAGTTATTATGATTGGATAAAGGTAAATGGTGATTATGCCATCCCACGCTATGCTTACGTACGAAGCCAGGGAACAGCCCGAAAAGAAAACAAAAGCGGAAGCCAACATCGTTCTGCCTTTCCATGATAACTGAGGAGGAAATTGTGCTATTGGCGGTGAATTGGGACGGGTATTAAGATGTTTACCTAAGCGGATCTCATGGCTGATTTATTGTTGTTGAATTTTTTCCGACGTGTGGTTGCACTAATTACCGAAAGGCAACACGCACGTGCGTGCAGGTAGGCGATGGTCTGGCAGCTCCGTATTTTAAGGGTCGGAGAACGTCTGGAGGCCCTGGTGTGGGACGATGAAAAATAACGGATAATACCCGCCTCCGTTTTCACGAGCCATCAAGAGGGCAATAGAATGCTTGTGTTAGGGTGCGTCCAATGTGAGTGTCATCAATCAGAGAGAGGCAAAGAGAACAAAGAATAAAAGAAGCTTGTACCACCCGCCTCCCCCGCTTTCCCCTTTTCCCGTTTCCCTGGTTTAATCCCCCCCCCCACACCATACCCCGCGCGCGCATACACGAGGCCCTGACAATTACAGTTTCCTTGCGTAATTTTCCGTGACGATGTACACACGGCCCTGAATGGGCGTTTCACTTGGCTGTGAGAAATATATGATTTTAGACACATCACGCACACACACACGTACACATACATATCTGTGCTTGTGTGTGAATATATGTGAGCCATGCACGAATCAGATGTGGGGTAGGCCGCGGGAAAAAAACACGCAAGAAAGCGGGGGGTATCCGTCATATCAGTTGACCCACCGAGTCTTAACTCTAAGACATATTTTTTATGGTTACTTTAAACATTGGATCAACTGATGGGCGATCGGTACCGGTTGGCTTGAAGGATATCTAATCGCTCCTTTTTTTATTATTATTATTATTCTAGATAGTATCTCCAGCCATGGCGCCATGCTGATGATGGGACATCACCTATCACTTGATTCCACCTCTGTACATACGCTCTATAGGCTCTCCCTCTCTTTTAGGATCATCCGACCAATTCCCCTGCTTGGTAATTATTACAGTTTTATTTATGTGGTCTCGCGTTGGTTGGATAGATATTGCTGGACGGTACGGAGAGTTGCATGACTCAATGATCACACTCCAGTGGCCTTTTTTGTTGGGGGTTTCAGGAGCAAGAAAAAAGAAAAAGGAAAAGAAAGAGAGAGCACTACTGTGCATATATGAATGTACGTAGCCCGGAAAAATAAAGCAGCATATCATCATAAAAAGATGGTTCAGCACGCTACGACGAAAGTAAATGGGGCAGGAATGGCTGGTATGCCAATGGCCCCTTCGGAAGACGGGCGCGCGCGCACATAGAGAAGCGTGGCGCTAACCATATCATGGCTTGTTATATAGAACAAGCAAGGATCACTTTTATTATTAGAAGGAGAGGCAAGGGATGCAAAATAGAAAAAAAAAGGGAAACAAGGGGGAGGGGGAGAGGATAACGTTTCATGATCCTTCCCTTTTGCTTCTTCTGAGTTGATCCTCCACTACGTCCTTAGAGATAGATACCCGTTCCCCCGCTATATCAAGTTTTCCCCGTTGGTCTCCCTGATTGTGAGAACAGAGAATTACTCAAGACGGTAGAAAAGATCTCAAATGGAAATGGATGGGACCAGCGGCTTGGGAAAAGAGAGAGGAAGGGTCCACCAAGACATTGGAACTTCACAGACATTGTGTGACTCGGTTCTCACGCCTTAAACACAAAAATGATGGGACCATATGTCAAAAAAATTTATGTACAAGAATGGGGTATGTTTGATTTGATTGTCTGTGACACCTAGAATAGTAGTCAAGGAGCGAATAGGAGTTTGGTAGGTGTAAGAATCAAAATGAAATGCATCTACATATATGTATGTGTGTTTGTGTGTGTGGTGTAAGTTTGTGTGTGTATATGATGGAGCAAAAGTAAAGTATGAAATATGATAATAAGCAAGTGCTGTTGTGTGTATGAGAGAAAGAGTGAGAGAGTATACTCTGTATGTGAGTGAGTGATAGGTGCTTTTTGTTGTCCGTCGCAGGAGAAACATCTTGCGAAATTAAAAAGGCATGACAGAATGAATGGAGGGTAACGGTTTGCCAATGGGCGGCAGCACGCGGGCTTGCGGGGGACGGTCGAGAATGTCAAGCAAGCTGTTCTTCGAAAAGACAAACGGCGGCGGCGATGGTTGTAGTGTGGGGTGTTGACACTGCAATTTCCGGGATGACAGTGCGGGAGAGTTCTCAGGCGTGAGCTCAGGCTCCGAATCAGAAGGCGCGAAATTGGAGCCAGTCGATAGTGCAGGTGAAGGTGGCATCTCAGGTTGTCTTTGACGACGTTGCTGCTGCGCTTTGGCACCCATCGCATGTGCTGCGGATTGTTGCTGTTGCTTTGTGCGTCTGCGGTTGGGCGAGGTGTGAATCCGGACGTGGCGTGTCAACTCATCCGAGCGCGAGAAGCGCTTTTCACAGCCCTGAAACGTGCATTGATGCGGCTTCTCGCCGGTGTGAGTGCGGATGTGGCGGGTTTGATGCTCAAGACGGTAAAACGATTTGGGACACATGGGACATTTGTATGGACGCGGCAGTTGGGATTTGTCGCTTTGTTGTTGGATTTTTTGAGATGATGGCGTACTGCCGGCAAGGCCGAGCAGCGTTGATGCAGCTTGGTAGGCCATGTAGGAAAGTAGAACGTATAGAGACAGTAAAGAGTGAGAGAGCAGTTGAGAAAAAGATAAAGCACAAGAAAGAGAGGTGGGGTGCGTTTGTAAAAAGCAAAGGGTATTTATATAGCGCGGCAAGTCATTTCCCGTTTTGACACGGGTGGGGGGAGAGTTGGATGATGATGGACCAAGATACGTAAAAAGTAAAAAGGGGACATGGGGGGACATGAGTTCCGGGGGGTCCAAACGGGATGCATTGACCGGCCGTCCAGATTCTGGCGATAACCACAAATGGAAATCCCTTACACGAATGTTCCCACAATCCATGCCATCGAAATATGAAGACCAGGGGCTTATCGGCCCACATCTTGCGCGCGCTCTCTCGAGAGGCTCTCTTATTCCCCCAACTATCCCCACATAATACACACCGTATCATACGCATTTACATATTCCAGCCGTCTTCTTCCTCTCTTCTCTTTGGTGTGTGGGGAATTGCAGCCTGTTTAGGCAATTCCGCTTATACCTCTATTATGGATATCATTCCGAATTTCGTCGCGTACTCGTCACATGAAAATCACCAAGTCAAATAAGGGTGTCTGTGCTGGTCTTGCCAAAACTGTCTATCACACGCCAAGCACATGCACGACGCGCGCACACGCACACGGCATTTACAAAGTAGGGGTCGAAAATACAAGAAAAAAGCTGCAGCGATCCATATTACTCAGTATATTTTTTTTCTCCACATACACAACACATAATCATGAATATATACGAACGCACGTGAAACATCCAGCCACTTGCTTCTTTTACCTGTCATCTTCATTTTTCTCTGCTTTTGCTCCTTATCTCTCCTGGAAAAAAAAATTGATGATTTCATTCTCGTCATCATGAAAAGAAAAGGGGGGGGTTAAGGGATCGCTTGCCAATAAGGTTCACAACCACGTTCGGTGACAGAGAGACAAAAAAAAGGTTATTCCACAAGCAAGGCACATACATGACAATTATAATATTCTCCGTGGACGGAGATTAGGGATGTGGGGGAAAGCATGTCATGCGATTGATGTACACCTACAATCGTATACGCACACATCTTTTTTTTTAGAAAAAGGAAACTTTGGGGGGTGAGGGTAGCAGGTGAAGCGAAAAAGCGTTATGTATGTGGTGTGGGCATCATCATTAGAAAGTCACAGCGCAGACTTACGCACGCATGCGCTTTTTCGTATTGTCAAATACGTATACGTAGACGTAACAGCTGCTTGATCAGGCCGACTTTTATTCTATCCAAGTGAACTCGAACCGGCAGCAGCCGAATAAGAAAGAAAGCGCCCCTCCTTCTCCTATCTCCTTTTCCTGAAAAAACTATACATGAGCGAAAACGATTCACCCTTGCAATTCGCTCCATTGGACTCATTTGTCGACGCATCCTTCTGGCATTCGCTAGCGACTCGGAAGCTCGATGTGCTTCGCTTATCTGAAGCAGCGCTTCCGGTGCAAGCGTACTACAGCTGTCCCTTATCGGAAGCGATGGCAGGGCGGTTCTGCGTGCCGGCCCAGGGGCTCGAAAAGGCACTGGACGAGAATGATACCACGGATGATGCCAGGTGCCAACTACAACACTCCATCCCTCCCACGTGCTCCACGCTTCTGACACATTTCTTTCCCTTCTTCTTTTCTCCCTGGAAGACCGCCATTTTCATACCCGGCTGCAGGCGAACTGATCAATACCAACACCCTCGATGATTTCAAAAGACTTGATAAGAACCGCGTCTTCAAAGACAAAGCCCGAAAGGTCAAGGACTGAAAATCACGCATGCTATTGACATTGCTAAAAACAACTTCAGATATGGGGAGCAATCCGGAGCGGAGCTGCATTGACTGATCCCGCCCTCTTGAATGACTTCGTGATGCTGACCTACGCCGATCTTAAGCGCTACAAATTCTACTATTGGTTCGCCTTCCCGGCCTTGATGCCTACGGCGCCCTGGCAACTCCTTCGGCCTATGTATCCCATCACGGACGAATTCACTCAACAAGAGGTACCTTCATACACAGTGTATAATATTACAATAGCGGGATTCATTCTGGTTCTAGATTGCTGCCTTGACAGATCAAGTTGACCAACGGGCTTATTTCTTGATTAAGCGTGAGCCGCACGGGCGCGTTCGGATTGGCCAGCTCTGCGAATGGGACACGTTGTATGGTGATACGGACGAAGTAAGACGACATCGGGTTGACTAATCGGTGGCCGGGGGAGGGATGGGGTGGGAAGGAAAATACTGCTGCGGAAAGTGGGGTAAATAATATTCATACCATAATTTTTTTTGAAGCGCATGGTTGGGTTTGCCGATCCCTCCAACATGCCGCATGCAGCTGGGTGGCCGCTCCGCAACCTGCTGGCCCTGGCTCACCAATGCTGGGGGGTGTGCAGATTAAAAGTCTTGTGCTACCGCGCAGCCAAGGGTTCCGAGACAGCCGTAGCCGATATGTCGCGTCTACTAGTCACCGAACTAGCACACCAAACATTTTATGACGCGACCCAAGAGGGTAAGCCTTTTTTGGAAAAGCGTCTTTATATTTATCTTTGCTTTTGGCCTTTTGTTGACATGATCTAGAACCCAAGGCGGTGGGATGGGAACGAAACGCGCAAGGCAAACTGGCACCACGTATGGCGGATCTGGGGCCTCTCATGGATCCAACAAGGTGGGAAGAAAGCATGCAAAAAAGAAAAAGTTATATGCATTCTTTCATACTCAACAAAAAGAAAAAACAAATATTAGACTCGCAGACACATCGGTTGACTTGAACCTGAAGCTGATGCGCTGGCGGGTCTTGCCCGACTTGGATCTTGAGAAAATCAAGCGCCAAAAGTGTTTGTTGCTTGGTGCTGGCACGTTAGGTTGCTACGTTGCGCGCGTCTTGGCGGTGAGTAAATGAGTATTATCAATTTCATTTCTTTTTTCGTGCTCAACTCCAGTACAGGGTTGGGGTGTGCGCCACATTACGTTCGTCGATAATGGCCGTGTCTCCTTTTCTAACCCGGTCCGCCAGCCCCTTTATCAGTTTGACGACTGTCTCAACGGTGGCGCGCCGAAGGCAGAGACAGCCGCCAAGCAACTCAAGGCTGTCCAGCCTACGATTGTAAGCGAAAAAAAAGCACGCCACTCCAAAATCACACTAGATTTTTCATTTCATTTTTTTTAGCATGCCACAGGCCACGACCTCTCGATTCCGATGCCGGGACACAATTATTCATCATCGCTTCATCATGATCTCGACCGTCTCTCGTCTCTGATCAACGAGCATGACTCCATCTTTTTGCTCACCGATAGCCGCGAGAGCCGCTGGCTGCCGACGCTGCTTGCCAGAGAAAATGATAAAATCGTAATCAATGCGGCGCTCGGTTTTGATACCTATGTCGTGATGCGACACGGCCCCGCACTTGGCTGCTATTTTTGCAATGACATTGTGGCACCCACCGATGCAAGTATAAAAAAAAATAATAATAAACAAAGGGGAAAGAAAGCTCACGTGTTTGCAGTCCCTCACCGATCGCACCCTCGACCAGCAATGCACGGTGACACGTCCGGGTTTGGCCGCCATGGCGGGGGCATTAGGCGTCGAGCTTCTTGTGTCCATTCTACAGCATCCCGACGGGGAATAGGCGGAATGGCAAGGTTTTGCTTTTAACCTTCTTTCTCTAGCATTCATGCCGCGGCGGGTGACGAGGGATTACTCGGAAAAGTGCCTCATCAAATCCGCGGGTTTCTCGGACAATTTAACAACATGCTCATTGTCGGACAACCTTACGATTGCTGCACGGCTTGTTCAGAAAAGGCAACCCTACTATCTTTTATCATCTTGTTTTGTTCCATTGTTATTCTTTCTAATTTTCCGGTTTATATAATTTTTATATACAGGTACGAGGTGCTTATCGGCAGGACCCGCAGGCCTTTGTTGAACGAGTTTTGCGTGAACCCGAATACCTCGAGGAGGTCTCTGGCATCGCTCAGCTCAAAGCTGAGAGCGACCTGTTAGATGAGGATGCTTGGGGTGGAGAAGAGGACGACTTTTAAAGAACAAGGATGTAAGTAATGATATTGAAAGACTTTCTCGCTTAACATACACGTGATAACGATGCTGGTAGGATGTCTATACCTCCTTGAACCCCCCAATCATGTACCCCATATTTACACCGTTCCCCCAAGAACTCTTTTTCTATAGTGGTCGTTTTGATTGTTTTCGAATGCCGAACGGCGATCTCATGTGTGCATGTGTGTGATGAGTACAGCTTTTCGGTATGGTTACGCACATGTGAGATGTGAAAATACGGGTCTGGGAGTGGCATCGTTAGACAAGGACCGTCGTCTGGTTTTTCGCATGCACGCATGCGCGGTCAGTGGCAGATGTTTTGAGGAGGGATATTTTTCCTTTCTAAAGTAAAGTATCCTTAACATATGTTCTCGATATGTACCTGATAAGCTGCGCCTTATTGTTTTCCGGTAAATTATGTCTCTCCATTATCAGAAAGCTGGATTCCAGACCGCCTTTTCCATAGAATGAAAAAATAACTATTTAAAATATCGACAGACAGGCACGATTCGTAAGAGGAGCTGTTGGCTACCAGTTCAAGACAAGCCACACATCAGTACCGGACCGTTATCCGAATCGTAGGCAGCAACCGACACTGTTGTATATTTTTGAGGTATTTGCAATCTGTATACTTTGTATCTACTAAGAGTATACAGTACTATAATATATTCTGTTTATAGCGATACTGTAATCGAACAGGCATCCTTCATTTAAACACCGCAGACTTGTGAGTCTGCGTCTGCGTCTTCTTTATGTTGAAAGCTTCTACGATAGTCTAGCTTTCAGCGGTACTAGCTCTGGCGTGAGCATAGGACTGCAGTTGACTATCCAGTGACATATACAAAAATTGGCGAAGATAGTCTGACAGCTGAGCTCATAACACAAAGGCTATGCGTGTACTGAGCCTGCTGCGACTGGTGCGGTCCGTTCTTGTCCGAGGACGTGCAGTAGATGGAGAATGTGGATAGGAAGTACTGGACCCGAGAAATGACATTTGTTCTGTTATTGTTGGATAGGCTCATACAACGAGTCACAGGACACATAAGTGCGGTTAACACGCCCCGTTCTAGATGGGTGAATATCACTAGCGAAAAGGAGGATGTCCATCCTCTACCGTCATTGTGATCTAAGCAAGACAGTTTGAGGATGGACTACTGTCCCAGAAAGCTGTGCCGCGTCTCAGACGCAGATCTCATTTGGACCCAGTAGCAGGCGCGACTTGTTTAGTTACTTTTTTATATCTATGCTTGGCTTGGGCCGGTCTCCATAGGTTTGAGATGTGACAGAAATAGCATAACGATTAATGGAACTAGACATAGCAAACAAGGAATTCTGAACACAGTTTTAAGCCAGTTAAATCTCACTGAATGAATGAAGAGAAACATGATTATCTCTTGCCGATTCGACACAGCAATTTTGTGATAACTCTAATGGGCTTTTTTGTTTAATTAAGTAAAAACTAGACAATGGGGTGCGGGCAGGAAATAATTAAATGTGTATACGGTTTGCAGTTAAGTATTCGCTCCAAAGTGCTGTAGTCAGCAACTTAGAAAACGGTACCCTTGACTTGCGAAGTTTTCTTAAGGTCGATGTTTCTAATGAGGAACGTCCAAATCAGAGCCAGGCCCATGATACCGGTTCCAACAGCAAGCATTCTCGTCTGCGCATAGCCGTACGCTTCCTGGATTGCCAGTCGTGTGGCACTTCCAACCTCGTAGCTCAACTGTGTGTCCAAGTCCTCGTAAATGGCGTCCAAGTCTGGCAGGGCCGACTCGGGGAGGTACATCACAAGGGCGGGCCGGAATGTATTTGTCCAAATAGCGCCACAAATAGTAGCGCCCATAGCATCGGCGACAGTACCAACGACGGATAGCAGACCAAGGGCTGCAGCGACATGCTGGTGATCGACAGCGGCCAAAATAGCAATCTGCTCAATGATGATGAAGATACTTCCACCGATGGAGATGAAGACTTGGCACATGACGAGGTAGCCGACGGATTGGTTGGGGCGGCGGAAATAAATCATCAAGCCTTGTGCGAAAATATAGAGTGGAACCGCGATGTACAGAAGCCACTTGAAACGACCGGTCTTGCTGATAAGGAAGCCGACAAGCAGCAGAAGTACACCAGAGACAACGTCGAAGGTATTGCCAACATATCCCGCCTCGGCTATCGTCAAGTCATTAACAACTTGCAGGAAAGATGTAAAATAGTTGGCCCAGCAGTAGTAAGCGAGTTGATATGTTGCATTTAACAAACAGGCGCCAATTACGGTTCGATCGGACAGTAAGCCAAAGTTGAATAATGGCGTAGGGGCCAGGAGCGTCTCGTAGGCAACGAATATGATCAGCATAACAAATCCGACGACAATCATAGCAATGATATAGCCTGTTGCCCAGCCATTAGGAGCGCTATCGGCGATATTGAATGGAAGAAGAAATACTGTAAGGCCGGCAGAGAAAACAATTACACCGATAACTATCATAAAGCTGGTATCAGACTCTGGTTCATGGGAATCATGCGCTACTTACTGTCGAACTCGATGATAAAATGCCAGACGCTCTGGAAGAACGTACGACCGCTCGGCTCCTTGTTCAAAACGTGCTGTTTCTCGGCCTTGCGAAGATTATACTTAAGTATGAAGTATAAAGGGGCTGCTACGACAGGGAAAACGATCGCAAAGGTACCAAAACCCCATCGCCAACTGATGTCGTAGTAGAAGCTTTCGGAAGCTTTGGCACCAGCAAATGCCGTTATAATGTATGGCGAGGATGTGAAGGCGAAAGCCAGACCTCGGTTCTTCAATGTGGACGAATCAGCCGTAATCACATCCACGGAGAATGTCATTCCTCCAAAACCAATGCTATAGAATACCTAATATACTAAACATTAGCTCTTTCAAGAGTGACTTGCGTTAACATGTTATCAAAATCTTACATAGGCAGCGCAGAAAGTGGGAAGATTGTGACATGCAGCCATCATTACCAAACCCAGAGTAGCGAAAATGGTCATTATGAGGAAGCCTTCGGCACGACCCCAGACATCCAGCACTTTCGCTAGTGGTATATAAACAGCAGCGGATATCGCGTTTGCGACAATGTAAATGACATTGAGTAACGAGTGAGACGAGAAATCACTGGTGACATAAGGCAGTAAGTTGTAGAGGATCGAGGACTGGAATGCATTGACGAGATAAAGTAACCAAATGCTAACGAAAATAGTTAGCTTGATAAATGGTAGGGATAGGAATTAAGACATGCTTGATAAAAACGGCAATCAACGTGGGCTTTGACCAGGTCAAGGTTACTGCCTCAACCTCTTGTACGCCGCGTTGGACATCTTCACTAGGACGGTCTCCTTGCGGTTTATCATTGCTGTCGGTTCGAATGACGGTCTCTGTATCAAGTTCTTTGTCCTTCTCTGCGACTGAAGCATTTGCGTCGCCTGTCGACGCCCGACGAATGGCACTACGAAACATTGCCATTCCTGTTAACCGAAAAAGGGGAAAGAACGCTAAGAAAAATCAAGATTTCTACTCATGCGTTTATATACAAACTCATCGCGTAGTACAAGGTACGTTTTTTTTTTTCTTTATCAGATGGATATGCCATGAAAATGACTGCGCTACGAACATGAAAAATTTGCTTTCTTTGACGATGCCGGACGTACAGCAATCCGAAACATCGCCATTTCCGTAACCTATTGTGAGGAGCGAACGCTAAGTAAAGTCAATGACTCTGCTCATGTAGTTATATACAAACTCATCGAGTGATACAAGGTACCCATTTTCTATTTCATCAGATAGAGACAATGGCGTTACCAACATGGAATCTTTGTCTTCTCTTTTTATTCGTTATGTCGCCTTCTAAGAAAGAACATTTCGTAAGTCATCGCGTGTCCACTATCTGAATACTGCTGCTTATAATTAAAATTACAGGAGATCAGGGAAGCAAAGTAGCAAAAAAGTAAGGAATGCTCGAAATGCTTCAGCCATGATCAACAATGCATTAGTATAGGAAGTGGTATAGTCTTTTACTGCACAAGACGATACCAACTTTCTTCTTGTGTCCCAGATCTCATGATGACTGTTACTGCCAGATCCACAACTTTTCGATTGTGCTACGCCATATAAAACGTGGCTTGACTGTACGACCAACTGTTGCCCGAGGTCCCCAAATACTCGCTCTCCCGATTTATCCTCTGTTGGATGTCTGGACAGTAGGGAGCTTGCGTCGCCGCCAAAGTTTGCAGGCCATTGTGATCCAATGAAAAATCTGGGAGGCGACTCATAAGTTTAAAATCCACCTTCGCCATTTTGCCGTTCTTATCCGTATTTTTCCATATTTATCTCTGAACAGATTGACAATGTCTCGAAAATATGCATTGGGATTTTAGCAATATAAAGCTACCAATGACCCCAGTTGTGCTGCACGCGCTATCTGATCGTTCATGAGGAAGCGGCTAGTATATGCTGAGAAAAGATGCTTGTATCACAAGATATGAAAAGCAGACATGGACGAGTGTGGTCCAGCGCTAAAAGCTGGTGATGGGGGGCTTTCCGCGGCATGATGGCCATGTTGCACATGTTCAGACCACACTGCGGCGTGCATATGTACACGTTACTATCAAAGAGTTTCTGCTTAGTTCGGGTATGCCATCTAAGCAAAGAAGAAATCGGCCACTGGGGAATAGGGAAGGGAAATGGAAACGATCTCATCGGTCACCAGAGACGCAGTCAAGCCGGAAACTGTTGACGGTTTTGGAACGCAGGACTCATTACACGAGGGATCTGCTACGGTCTTTCAGCCGCCCACTCGCCTACTGTCCGCTTCTGTTCGCTTTCGAACAGATGTAATAATAGATTGACTGTCGAAAGAGAAATTTATACTGTTTGTTCGTAATTAAAACGGATAACTATGGAAATCCAATAAGTGCACGAACCTCGAAGTGTAATGACATAACCAGAAGGTGGCGAATGGGTCACTATGTAAGCTTCTTTGATACGATTCGAGAGCTTTTTGTCATCCTTAAGTCGATCTCGTCGAGCATAGTTCCCAAAATTGCTCCATTGGATTTTGTTTAGGAGAGTAAGGTTGGAAGGCAGATGCACCTCGTTTCGTGATGGCTGCTTTAAGTTTGTCAGAATTGAGCCATTCCTTTTGTTTACACTCCGACATTCGGCGATGATTTCTTTCGCGAAGGAATCGGCAGATAGTCGTTAGGTGTTTGTCGTAGCCATGTAGTTCAGCTCTTGGCGCCCTAAGTAAAAGTGATTGGGACGATGCATAGTAGACATTGTGACGTGGGCAAAGACAGTCATGAGTAGCGTACGCCTCTCCTACAATGTTCTGGTGGAATCTATAGGTCCCGTTCTAAGTACTTCATCGCTTGGTGAAGTTTACTTTAAATCTTGAAGAATAAATGTTTACCCTCTTCTCCAAGGGCTCCCTGGGACAAAGTTTGAAGCAAAATATATCAATTAACGTAAAAATACCTCGAGAACTATAGTATGTTGGCGAAATGGGATTTTAGAGTAGATGGCTCCTTTTGAATAAAAAGTTACCTTAGAAGCATGTTTGAATCCAATAAGCTCTTTGAAACCCGATGACAGCCACAGGTGAAGACAATGACATGCTTTTTTATTTTATCGAGCAACATTGTTCATTTTTTGGTTCAGGATAGCCATGGCATCCGCTGCAATAAGTGCCAAGTGTCGACCTTGCTATTTCCAGGTGTACAACAAAATTAAAAGACGTGCATGACATTTTTGAGGCAAGTGAGGTCGCTGAGATAAGCTGGCACGTCCAACGTGAACATAGAGGTCTGCATCCGATCAAGTTCTGTCATTGTGTAGAGCCCATCAGCTTCCAATTTGATCAGGTAAAACGTGGTAAACAGAGCTAGAAAGTCGGCTCAATTAACGCCTTTCCAATGCTGTTTTTTCCGTCTCGCTTTTTTTTCTTTGTTCTCTCCTAAACCAGCTTACCGACGACATGGATGGCCAGATTTGCAGAGAGATTATTCGAATCGAGGGCACCCTTTCCAAAATTGCCAGGCGTACCAGATCCCAGTTCACCAAAGAGTGATTACCGGCCATGGTCGGACGTTTAACCTCGCCAAAGCCAACGTTGATGGCGTCATCTGTTGCATGAGGGAAGGTGGTAATAATGCAGTCGGGGGAGACGTTGAAGCTGGGAGGGTGTTTCTGCTTGTCAGCAGGATCAGTGGCAGTGAATTCCAGGTGCACGTTACGTTCACGGTAGTCGAACAGTGGTTGTAAAGCAAGCTGGGGAAGTTGATACTTGGACCTGAAGCTTCGATGAACTGATACTTTGCAGTTGATACATGAAACTTCGAGGTACTGAGATTTGAAACTGGAAGATTACATTTAGAGTCCACGAATCAAGGTGCTGTTCTCCAAAAAATATTGCTTTGTGAATGCGGTTATTGTTTTGCAATCGAGGACAACGACAGAATATGATGCACATCCAATTCCAAGGCCAAGCTCCTTGAGTCCACCAATCGTTTGCATCTTATCAAACTTCTCCGAGACGTCGGTTTGGTCAATTAAAAAGTCGATCGTGGCCAGGCGCCAACAAAGATATAGACAAACGAGTTGACTGCGAGGACATACTCGAGGCCAAAAGTGAGCTGCCAAGAATGAAAGTCAGGAAGAGTATCATCGTCAGTGATTTCCGTGGAGTCATCGATATGTTCGTATGACCATGAAGACCAATGGGCTCTGTTGGAAGACTTTCTTCAGCAGGACGGATCAATCGGCGCACTTTTCTGCCAGCAGAAGATGCTGCTGCGGTCAATGTGTTGAATAGCTTTTTCATGAACAAAGCCTCCACCGCTTTTCTCTACATTGCATATAGAAAAATAGCAGGTTAAAAAAAAGCATCCCAAATATCGGCGCTGAAATGTTTTGACTTTCATGCCCTGACATTAAGACAAAAAGTGCAAATAGTGATGGAGTGCAATGGCTACAATCTTTTTTCCTTCTTTCATACCTTTTTTTTTGTGCTGATGATCTTCAAATAAGCATCATTGAACCGTTTGATCCAAGCACCAATCAAACGCTGAGGGGAATTGGCGGATACGCCGAAAGACCTTGGAGTTTGCTTTTTGTATTTTGACACGAATGCCGAAAATTGCAAATTCTTGCTGTTGGTGATGTACTCGGCCTATAAGATGAGATCGTATTAGCATTTTGTGCTTTTTAATTTATATTTGCTAGCTTCTGACCATGCTTCCAAGAATCATCCTTTTGAAAAGTAACATCTTTGAAAAGCAATAATCTCTATAGCAGTGAACACAAGGAAAATGAACAGAAGATTAGTTTTATTTCCAATGAATTTATATTTGTACTAGCCTGCGACACGCTTCGCTTCGTCCAGCCGTGAATCTTCGTCCAGCCGTGAATCTTCGCCCTACGTTCCTGGTGTGACTGAGCCCCTTCGCCTGCGGCTTCGGGTCGCCACAACCTACACTTGGATTTCGGATCACTCCTGTCCTCGTCGTAGGCTAGTAAATTTGTATACTAATACAGCTCAGAAAAGGCGAAAAATGATGTTATGGATGTTATGATTTTATAGTGTGCTGTCCTAGCGTAGGGCAGAACTCACCTATTAGACTCTGAGGTCTGTATACTTATTGGGTCATGCAGAGTGGAACTGGTGAAATCAGTGTGCGTCGCAAACGAAATGCGGTAAAAATGGTCGAACATATTTTGAGATAACCAGGCCCCGTGGGAGACGATGTCAGCGATGGGTGTACCAGCCTGAGCAGCCAAGCGCTGAGAGCACTTCGGGGACAGCTGGGCAGGGCGGGTCGCGACCAATGTGATGCATCACATCACAGATATACACGCAAATGGTTTCGGCCTTGAAAGGGCTTTCGTGGTCGATATCCATGCGGAACAAGGCGTAACGTAATACGGCGGCCAGTGACGACCGGATGGGGGCAGGAAGACGAAGGGAAGTCGGTGGTCTTGCGATAAGAGCGAAATGCGCAGACGGGACAGAGAAGGATATCGTCGTGCAGGTTAAACGTAACGGAGCGGTCGTAGCGAGAAACGTGATGTTTTCTTTGGGGGCACCGATCGCCAGACAAAGGAGCCGGTCCGGGCGGTTGGCATTCGCACACCAGGAAACGTCAACGCGAGCGAGATCCGGAGGACGCAGAAAGCCAACCTTGCCCAGCAGTACTGCGCACGAGTTTGGAGAGCGAGAGGGACTCGTTGGGACCCAACTCTCCGAGCAGAACAAAGATAGGTTGCAGCTTGTAGGTGCCATCTGTAGCGGTCGCGCGGTAGCCAATTGGGAGATGCGATGGTTCTTTAAGTACTGCGAGACTTGTTGGAAGGTATACCTAAGCGGTCGAGGCCGAGGTCGTCGATACGCGCTCATGGCCCGATGGCCACTATCTCACCTAAATCTGAGTGCACTTTTGAGTCACAACTTCAAAATCACATTCAATAATTCTCTTACCGGTGGGAGCGGGGCAGACGTTTGGCGCAGTGGCACATGTCTATGAGAGAAGTTCTCGACGGTAATCCCGGCCATCGACCGTCTAGGCTAGGGAACGCAAACGGGGAAGAAGGAGAGAAAGAGAGAGCAATCGGAGAGGAGGAAAAGGCGCGAAGGGAGAAGACAAGAGGAGGCGAGAAAGTAGACGGCAAGCTAAGTATACATCAGAAGAAGGTTATTGATGTCCAAGATCATGTACTCTCGAGGTGACATACTTTCGTTCATTCCAGTGCAGTTGGAACAGGCAACTGGTGGCAGAGAGACTCGGACAATGCATGTGGTCTATGTTGCGCTTATCAGTCTATATTATACCATTATCCTTCCGTATGTACTTACTAGGGGAAGACTTGACCAGACTAAAGAACAAGAAAAAGTAGATGTGGAAGAAAGCAGTCGTCTTTTACGAGACATACTTGCATCGATGAACTTCCATGAAATATGATAAGCTGCGTATACCGATTAAAAAACGCAGAAGAAAAAGGACATGATGAAGACTGACGTCAAATACTTTTCGCGTTTCAGATAATTCATTGGCCTGTTTTGCCATCACGCGGTTCATATCTACCGGCGGAGAAAAGGGCTGCTGAAAGGATACTGATGTCATATGTATTTCGCTTAAATGGTGTCAAATAGCAAGGATTTCACCTGCGTTCTATATATCTTGCCAGATGAACCTCGCAGATCCAAGCGGGAAAATTTAACAGTCTTTCTTTTTGACAGCCGGAGACGAGGCTGCTGTCAAACAAGACTACTGTAGTAAAGTATACCACCTGAAAGCAGGACAATCATGACTCCGCCTAGGTTCGGCTGCAGCAGAGCACCTTGTAAGAAGCAAAAACTCAGATATTGGCGAGTGCTGCCGTCTCAACGAGCTATGCAAAGGCAGTACCACTACAAGTGTTGATACCCTTATTTTGCACAGATCTTTATACTTATCACTAGGAGAACTGGATGGAGTACATCACCCTGTCGTGGTAAAATTAGTTCTCGCTGTAAACGTAAGCAATGAACATCACTGTAAAATCTAGAGCTGTTTGCTGTGTGGAGTAATATCTACACAGGATAATGAAAATTACTCCTGAATGTTATATTGATGTGACAATATCCTGTCAAAGCATGCTCCCGATACCCAACTGTGTGAAATATTTTGTCTCTGGAACGCACACATGCAAACGTAGTGCTGCCTGGTTCTCAATATATAAGAAATTGACTCGCGTGTATAGTAGATTAAAAGCACAAAAATCCCATAAAGTATGCATGCTCGAAGAAATAATGTATTATGCATGTTTTAGTGTACATGAGGTAGCTTACAAAAGAGTACATGGGAATCATAAGAAGTAAAGACGAAAAAAAAAAATCGATGAAGAATAATGAATAAACCGAATGTCTAGTGATCAGCAGAGAGACTTTGCTGACGAACGAGATCAAAGTAGACACCGTTGAGCTTGAGCAGCTCCCAGTGAGTGCCTTGCTCGATGACCTTGCCGCCCTTGACAACACAGATAAGGTCGGCACCTTGAATAGTCGAGAGACGGTGAGCAATTGTAATTGTAGTACGGCCGCCCTCGCTGATAATGTTGTCGATGGCAGCTTGGACCAGTTTCTCGGACTCTGAGTCAAGTGCAGACGTAGCTTCATCCAGAAGAAGGACACGGGGCTTGCGGATCAAAGCACGAGCAATGGCAATACGCTGCTTCTGGCCACCCGAGAGTTGGGAGCCCTTGTCACCCACACGCGTGTTGTAACCGTCTGGCAGCTCGCTGATGAACTTGTGAATGTTGGACGCCCGGCAGGCTTCTTCGACCATCTCCTGGGTAACTTGCTTGTGTTCATCGACGCCAAAGCGAATGTTCTCACCGATCGTCATGTCGAACAGGACAGGCTCCTGACCGACCAAGGCCATATGACTGCGAAGGTTGCCGAGGCTGAAGCTCTTCAGGTTGTGCTCGTCAAGGCGCACATTGCCCTCAATGGGATCGTACCAGCGCTGAAGCATACCGATCGTGGTCGACTTGCCGCAGCCTGACGGGCCAACGAGAGCAATAGTTTGACCGTTCTTGCCTTCCAGGTTGAACTCGCCGTCAAAGATAGACACGTCAGGACGGGCAGGATAGCGGAACGTGATATTTTCAAATGAGATATCACCGTGAATCTTCGAAGACTCCGGTTCAATACCCTCAAGTTCGGGGTCAATGTGGGGCTTGCGATCGAGAACTTCAAAGGCGGCAATAGCAGAGTTCTTGGCCTTGGCGAAGGTCGAGGTGAACACCGAGCCACGGCCAATGCCCTGGGCAGTAATCAAAATGGCCATCATCGAGACCATCATGTCCTCGAAACTGATCATGCCGTTGTCCATAAAGCGCACACCAGCATAGAAAGCGACAGCGTTGGTGTACATGGTGATACCTTGCTGCAGAGCATAACCGACAGAGGATGTGTAGGCCTTGCGCATCGCCAACTTGTGGGGGTGCTCAAGGGCACGATCGAATTTGATTTCGAATTGGCCCTGCTTGTTCAGTGCAGCGACGGTGCGGATCTCCTTGATGGCTTCGCCAGCGACTTCACCGCTTTGCTCGTTCGCCTTGGCCGTCTCGTCCTCGAAGCCACGGTGGATTTTGGACTCGTAGTAAGTGGCGCCAGCGATGAAAGGCGCCATGGCGCACACAACGAGGGCAACAGCCCAGGAGTAAACGAAGGAAATAACGAGACCGGTAATAGCCGTGACAACCACCTGGGTCGCGTCACCCCAGACTTTGGTGACCATCTCGTTGACGTTGCGGGAATCGATTGCGAGCTTGGAGGTAAGGGCACCCATCGAGTTCTCTTCTTGGTCGAAGAAACCAATCTCCTGCTTCATGTAGGCTTCAAAAACGCGGGCACGCAGACGCTCGGTGTAACGTGCACCCGCAACTTCAAAGGCACCAATCTGGAAGCTGAAACCGATCAGGGAGGCGACACCGAACATGACAAAGACAAAGGCGTACAGGTTAGCGCCCTCCATGGGACCAGGGGCGGCGTTGCTTGGGTCGACTGTCATGACCACGATAATCTTGGAGAAAATCAGAGCAAAGCAGGGGAACACAGCACCGGCGATACAGGCACCGAAGAGACCCATGACAATCAAGTGCCACTCGGAGCGCATTTCCTTGGCGATACGGCCCATCGGGGCCTTCTGCTTCATACGTAGCTTGCGTTCTTCCTTCTCCTTCTTAAGACGCAGTTCAAACGCATCGACAGAGGACAAAGTACTCATGCGGACCATGTGGATCGATTCGGCTTCCTCGTCTTCGGCATTGGCTTTTTCAATCTTCTCTTCTTGTTGCTTCAACTCGGCGAGTTCTTGGCGCACAAGCTCCTCGTCATCGACGGTCTCCTCCTCGGTGGCACCGACTTGCTTGGTAGCGATCTCTTGCTTGCGGACCAGCTCAGCATAGACACCGCCTAGTTCAAGGAGTTCGCTGTGCGTGCCCTTTTCGACTAAGTCGCCCTTGGCCATGACGACGATCAAGTCAGCGTTGCGGATAGTAGACAAACGATGAGCAATGACGATTGTGGTACGGTCAGCAGCAGCAGCATCAAGGGCTTTCTGAACGAGGCGCTCGGATTGGGTATCCAAAGCAGAAGTAGCCTAACAGTGGAGAGTCAATTAGTAAAAAAAATATCTCACGTGGGGTGAATGAAGGTTGTACGCACCTCGTCAAGCAACAAAATGGAGGGGTTCTTCAGAATAGCACGGGCAATAGCAATACGCTGCTTCTGACCACCGGAAAGCATACCACCATGTTCACCAACCATGGTATCATAGCCACGTGGCAGCTGAGTAATGAAGGTATGGCAGTTGGCTTTCTTGCAGGCAGCAATAATTTCGTCGGGAGAGGCTTCGTAGGTAACACCCATCAGCAGGTTCTGGCGGATGGTCATGTTGAACAGAACAGGCTCCTGACTAACAACACCGATCTGGTGGCGGAGCCAAGTGAGGTTGATGTCCTTGAGGTTCTTTCCATCGAGGAAGACGGAACCCTCGGCAGGGTCATAAAAGCGCTGGATGAGCTGGACCGACGTGGACTTTCCGGAGCCACTGGGTCCGACGAAGGCAACAGTTTGACCAGGCTTGATGGTCAGGCTTAGGTCTTTGAGAATGGGAACCTCGGGGCGGGGGGGGTACGAGAACTTGACGTTGCGGAACTCAATCTCACCAACGACCTTCTCGGGTTTGGCGCCTTCCTGGGAATCGGGATCAATTTCAGGCACACGGTCGATGGTGGAGTAAATTTTGTAGGCCGCACCGCAGGCAGTCGAGACGGCGGAGAGATTGGGAGGCAGCTGCAGGAGCGACATGGCACCGATAATCATGGCAAAGAAGACAACAAGTACTTGGGGACCGGTCATCTTGAACTGCATGACGAGCTGGCCACCATACCAGAAAGACAAACCATAGGTACAGAAGAGGATGAACAGGAAAATGCCGAAGCCGCCACCCAGGACCATGCCGCGCTTCGCACCGACTTCTGTGGCCTTGACAAGCTTGCGTTTGTAGAGCTCCGCGAAGCGGGTCTGGAGTGAGAAAGAGTAGACAGTACGAATGCCAGCGAACACTTGCTCGGCAACGCCGCCTGCATCGGCATACGAATCCTGGGCCGCAAGCGTGTACTTGGTAATAAAGTAACCAATCGCACCACCCGCGCCGGCGAGAAGCGGCATAGTGGCAAGGATAACGACAGCCAGGTTCCAGCCCTTGACGAAGGCAATGACGAAACCCGAGATAAATGCGGCCAGGGACTGGATGAAAACACCCATCTTTTCAGACAGACCGTCCTGAACCAATTGGGTATCGGCAGCAAGACGCGTTGTCAGCGAACCTTCCTCGGCCTAGAATTAACAGGTATAAGTATTCGATAATCCATCATTCTGCGATGTATCTCACCTTATCGAACCAGCCCATGTCTTGACGCAAAATGGAATGCACGTAGAGTTGGCGGATGCGACGCGTCTACAGAAATTGTCTGGAGATGAATAGGATGCCCAAATCAAGAAATATCACGTTCACGTACCTGGTTCTCACCAGTGATAATCCAGAAAGATTGAGCGCAGTAGGCGGCCACGACCGTGGCCGTACCCATGTAGACAAAGACAAGAATCAGGTCGTAAGTGTAGGAGAGGAAGGAGACGTTGGGATCGCCGGAGGTCAAATCGCTAAATACATCCTGGATACCGCCGAGGAATTGACCAAAGATGACAATAACTACAGGCTGGATAGCACCGATACCGGCAGAGAAGATGGTGGCAATCAGGATCATGAGCAGATCGAGTTTGGTGGCGAAACGAAAGAGTCGCCAGAGTGGTACGGACGGCTCCTTCTTCTTCTTCTTCTTTTTGTCTTTCTCGTCGATTTGAGAAGAATGGACCGAGGCGGCCTGCTGGATAGGCACTTCCTCGATGCCGCTAATAGAATGTTTTTCGTCTGAGGCAGATATAGCCCCGTTCGAGGCGCCCTGCACGGTCTCAGACGACCGTGAAGAGAGATGTGACCTTGCCATGGTCAATAAATAAAGAGAAAGTGGGTAGGTAGACAAGCAATGGAAAAAGTGATCCGGTCTTTATATATAGCTTTTTTTTTAACATCTTGAAGATTTTCTAGAGCGTGCACACACCATATATCGCATGTGCTTCTTTTTTATCTCTTAATTGTTCGGACCGTCGGTGCCCGAGACGCCGGGCCAATTATCATTTATTCTTAGTACCGCGCGACGGATCCCATTTACCAAACAGCATCCGGTCATCCAATCAGATATACCCTAAGATTCGGTCCGGATTTCCACGCCCGTTTTTCGAACTGCGAGGCAAAAGATAGGTGCGCGCACCTTGGTGTGTCCCACAATACGATCCGAGTATGGCCGCTCACCTTCACCATCCAAAATTGGAGATCCTCGTCACCCGCTGTCGGATCACGCAAGAACTGGTTTATGATTCATACTGAAAAGGGCGCCCGAATTTACCGAGATCAAACTCACAACCCAGATCAAAAAGTTTCCTGCAGCTCGAATACACCTAGAGGTGGCTTATAATGCTCCCCCAATGGCTCTCTTTTGACAGGCCCCAATTCTGCACCCTTATCAGATCAACCTGTACGCATCCACTCCGTCAAAGAAGGTTCGTTACTGTGTAGTTTCCTAAACAGAGGCCATTGCGCGACCATAGATGTTTTTTCATGGAATCATAAGATTACTGTGCCCAGCTGGGCCTGATTGTCTCTCTGATAAAAGCCCCCTCCTTCGCTCTTTCCATGATGCGACCCGCGTTTCTACTCCTTCTAGGATTCAGCAGTAATGGCTATTCGTTCCAGGCTCCAGATTCTCGTCAGTGGTAAAAAGACTGACGCGCTTGACGAGGAATTGCCCGCAGCAGACATTGAAACTCCTACTGGCAAAAAGACCGCTGCTGCCAAAGACAACGATACCAGCATACATGATAGTAGCAGCGATGAGGCATCTCCCAGCCAGAGCGTCCAAACTGGTGTCCAGAAGATCCAAGCTGTAACTTTGGTCTGGTCCAAGTGGTCCCTGGTCGCAGTTCTGTGCTTGTACGTTTCTCTTCACATATTTATCTCAATTCTAGACCGATTACCTAATGATATGCTGGAGGCTTTGGCTTGTCACCTTAGCCAATGGATTCAGAACAGCCATTCTCTACAGCCTGACCCCGTATGCCACCAGCGATTTTCAGGCCCATTCGCTTTTGACTGTCATCAATATCGTTTCCGGTGCTATGACATCTGCCCTGTATATCCCTGTGGCCAAGCTTGTAGATGTCTGGGGTCGTGCTGAGGGCTGGTTACTCATGGTCGGTTTATCGACTCTGGGTTTGATTATGATGGCGGCATCTAAGAACCTAGAAACCTACTGTGCTGCGGACGTGAGACCCTCTAAGATTATTTTAATGGCAAGTGCTAATTGTTTGGTGCGAGGTAGGTCTTCTACTCGGTTGGTTTCGCTGGGATGAATTATATTCTATGTGTCTTGGCCGCCGATATTACCAACCTAAAGAATCGTGGTATCGCTTTTGCTTTTACCTCGTCTCCATATATGATCACAGCTTTTGCCGGCTCAAAGGCTGCTGAGAAGTTCTTGGTCAATGTCGACTGGCGTTGGGGCTTTGGTGCTTTCGCTGTTATTTTCCCCGTCGTTGCTTCCCCTGTCTACGTCGTCCTGAAGGTTGGAATGAATAGGGCTGAAAAGCAAGGAATTATTACTCCTGAAGAACACCACGGTCAAAGCTTTCTGGAGAGTACAAAGCATTATTTTTTTGCCTTTGATAGTAAGCGCAACCGCGACTTTTCTCCCTCATCCTAACCAGGGCACTAAAGGTTTTTTATTCCACAGTTCCTGGAGTCATCCTCCTCGCAGGCGGCCTCACTGTGTTCCTCCTACCCTTCACCCTGGCAAGCTCTGCCCCCGACGGTTGGAAAACGGATTATATTATCGCCATGATTGTGACTGGCTTCGTCGTCATGGTTCTCTTTGTCTTATATCAGGTCTACTTCGCCCCCATGCCATTCCTCAAGTACGAATTCCTCACCGATCGGACTGTCATTGGCGCCTGTCTCCTTGACGCAACCTATCAGATGTCCTACTATTGCTGGAACAGCTACTTCAACTCCTTCCTCCAGGTCGTCAGCAACCTTAATGTCGCTGAAGCTGGTTACGTCGGCAGTACCTTCCAGGTTGTCTCTGGTGTCCTCCTCTTCATGGTTGGCTTCGCCATCCGAAAAACCGGATACTTCCGCTGGCTTCTGTTCATCGGTGTTCCCCTTTATATCTTCGCCCAGGGTCTCATGATCCACTTCCGGCAGCCAAATCAATATATCGGATACATTGTCATGTGCGAGATTTTCATCTCCATCGGTGGTTCCGTTTTCACTCTGATCATGCAGCTGGCTGTCCTTGCAGCAGTCGACCACCAACACGTCGCCGCCGCACTCGCCGTCCTTTTCATCTCCGGTGGTATTGGAGGGTCTATCGGTAATGCCATTTCCGGCGCTATCTGGACAAACACTTTCCTGCCGGCCCTGCAACGCAAACTCCCTGAATCTGCGCAGTCCCAGGTCTTGACCATCTACTCCAGTCTCCCCACCCAGCTTTCCTACGCAATAGACACACCCGAACGCCTAGCGATCCAGGAATCCTATGGATACGCCCAGACGAGAATGTTAGCTGCCGGAACCGGACTAATGGTGCTCAGCTTCATCTGGGTGGCCATGATTCGCAACTACAACGTGAAGCAAATGACCCAGACCAAGGGTGTTGTTTTCTAGGCTGGACTATTAGGCTTCTCGTGTGAGTATACAACGTCGCAGTAAACAATTTCTCTGTCTTGTCTAGCTTGTGAGGCGTAGAACATAATAAATATAATGAATTATATATTACACGCAACATTTCCACGCGCTCATATTACATATATATAGCAGCGTGAACACACATTATTGTTTCGTGATGAAAGTCTATAAATTTTGAAGCCCGTCTTACAGTCAGTCATCAAATGATAAAATTGATCATATTTTAATGAATATCATTATCCTTATCTGCTACATTCGATGTTAGACATTCCACAAGGAAACAGCTCAAAGGTTATAATAGCAATTAGCAATCGCAGCGCATCCATATCTTGTTGTACTGGTTGTTATTGAATTTTCGTATTAGATGAAGTCATGCGATCTATACTCTGATCTGTGTATCGACTTTGTACTTATCAGAAGAAAAAAAGAGCTATAAAATTACAACGCTATAAGCAAAGCTGGTAAATACACATATGCAAACAGTCAAATCCGTATGACAGTGTACTTGTGTATGAGAAGTGTTTATAAAGAACCTGGGTTTATGAGTACTGTATAGAATGTCATCATTAAGAACGAATGAAAAGAAAAAACAAATAAATGGGAATTGATAGGAGTGATAACGTAGAAACGAAAGAAAATATACAAACGATGGTAGATAGGGGACATTACTATGATACAACAACATTATAAAGAACATAAGACTTGCAAAAAGAACATGAAGATCAGGGCGTGGTTTCATCCGCAGGTGTGACAATGGTAATAGGCACATCCGCCTTTTCCTCTGCTTTGGCGTTATGGGTATACACAGCGTCGTCCGAGTGACCTGTCATGTAGAGGCTTGGCACAAGAGGTGCCTCGCCGAGATAGCGCTGGCGCGTCGTCGGATTACGGAATAAGAAACCAAACCAGCGGTCGGGGATCAGACGAATCAATGCGCCCACTGGCAGCGAGAACATGCCGATCACTATCGCGATCGCCCACTGCGGGCCACCGATGCGCGTCACCTGGAAAGCGACGTCGCCAAAGTTGACAATGATGGCCTGACAAATGACGCATAGGAAGAAGATGATGATAAAGAACTTGTTGGACAGGATATTGTGGAAGACGTTGAACTTGCTATCAATGCGTCGGCAGCTGAAGGGTAAAAGGAAAGGTGAGAATTTGGAATAGGAGAGTGGTTACACATACTTGATTTCGTTGAAAATCTGACAGAACACAAAGGTGTTGAATACAATGGTCTGGAGGACGACGTCTTCGGGGTCATAGTCGAGAATATTGCTGTACAGTAGGACAAACGTGACGATGACCTGGAAGACGGCTTGGCCGATAATCATTTTCCACATTTTGAGACTGATCAGGGGCGCCGACTTTGGTGTGGGTGCACGATCCAGCAGCTCTTCGGTCGGCGGGTCCGTTGCGAGCGCGAGCGCGGCCAAAGTATCCATAATGAGATTGACCCACAGGAGCTGTATCGCGGTCAGGACCGATTTTTGCTTCTCGCTTGCCACGCCCGAGATGAACGTGAGCACGACGGCTGTCACGTTGACAGTCAGCTGAAACTCGAGAAATTTGCGCACCGCGTCATTGACACAGCGGCCCCACATGATGGCTTTGACGATGCTCGAGAAATTATCGTCCATCAGGATGATACTTGACGCCTCCTTGGCAACCTCTGTACCGGCAATGCCCATGGAGAATCCGACGTCGGCAAGCTTGAGGGCGGGGCCATCGTTCGTGCCGTCGCCGGTAACGGCTACCGTCTCACCCAGCTCCTTGAGGCGCTCGACCAGGATACGCTTGTCTTCGGGGCTCGAACGCGCCAGTACCTGCAGACGCGGTAGAACCGCATCCATTTCTGCGGGAGAAAGGTGCCGGAATGTAGGCCCCTCCATAACGAGACCACCCGGTGTATAGATCTCGCACTGCTTGGCGATGCTCTTGGCCGTGATAACATTGTCGCCTGTCACCATACGCACAAAGACACCAGCTTTTTGACATGCCTTGACGGCTTCCTTAACACCCGGGCGTAGAGGGTCCTCGATGCCGACGATGCCAATCAGGGTCAACCCATTGTCGTGTACGAGGTCATCATAGGGTACTTCGTCGTCGTCCGTCGAGCTACCTGTTGCTTTGGTGGGAGGCCAGTGGACAAAGTCGCGGTAGGCAATGGCCAGCGTGCGCAGACTGCGTGAGGCATAGTCTTGAATGACGGCCTCAAGCTGGGTTCGGTCGTCGGCAGTGAGCTTGCGCTGATTCACGCGCGTGCCCGATGCATCCTGGCCATCCACGATCTGAGAACACTTGTCTAGCATGATTTCGGACGCGCCCTTGAAATGACCGCGCAACATGTCGTCTTCAACACGAATGACGGTCGCCATAGCCTTGCGGTCAGAGCTGAACGGGAACACTTGCTCGAGTGCATAGCGCTCGCGCACGCTATGAAAATGCTCTGCGCCATAATCGAGCGAGAACGTCAAGAGCGCGGTCTCGGTCTTGTTGCCTACGATGCTGGGATCCCCCTTTTCATCGAGGCCTTCAAATGCCGTGCTGTTGGTCGCGATCGCCTGTGTCAGCAGATCCAAGACTGGCTTGGGTGTCTTGTCGCGAACATGCTGGATATCCTCCTCGTCCTCCTTCTCGTCTGTATCTCGTGCGAATCGCAAAAAGTTGCCGATACTAGCAGCCACAACAGTCATCTTGTTTTGCGTCAGTGTACCGGTCTTGTCAGAGCACACGGTGGTGGCGTTGCCCATGGTTTCACAAGAGGCGAGGACACGGACCAGGTTATTGTCCTTAAGCATGCGCTGAGTTGCATAAGCAAGCGCTAAAAAAAAGTCAGATTATACTAGTGTATATAAATTTCAAAAGCTTACCCAATGTTACTGCAAGCGGCAAACCCTCGGGGACCGCGACCACAATGACGGTAACGACGACAATCAGGATCGACATGATATCTTGGACGATTTCGGTTGGTTCGGTCGGAATATAATACCGATAGCCCACAAAATAGCGAATCAGGAGTACAATAAGCATCACAATTGCCGCGCGTGAGCCCAACTTGGTGATCATCTCTGCTAAGCCGTTGAGCTTGACTTGGAGCGGGGTCATCTCGTTTTCGGTCCGGAGGGCCATCATGGTGCGGCCGTGGTACGAATGGACACCCACACCAGTAACGATATAGGTCGCGACGCCTTCAATCACTTTAGACCCCGAAATGATGAATGGATCGGGCGAGCTGCGCGAAGGAGCCTTGTCCTCCACATGGGTAGCAGAAGAGGATGAAGATATGGAGGAGCGTGGTTGGTTAAATGGCAGCTGAAGCGTGTCCTGCTTGGTGGTATGCTGGATACAGGCGTCGTACGACAGTTTGCGGACGGCATCTGACTCGCCCGTGGCAGCGGATTCATCGCATTTCAAGTTGTGGCCCTCGATAAATATACCATCAGCCGCAACAATGTCGCCTGGCTCAAGATGTAGAATATCGCCCACTTGGATGTTATGGATGGAAACCATCTGGATCGTGCTTTCCCGTGTTGCCTGGAATCCAATTTTATTATGGTGAGCATGATGATGCAAGTTTGGATCATCTGTTTACCTTGATGAGACGGTCTTCTTTCTTGGCGTTCAGCTTTCGAAACTGGCGCTCCTTTTGAAAATCATTGATGCTACCAACAAGCACGACAATGATAATGGCCACGATAATGGCCACGCCCTCGACCCACTTGACACCCGCAATCTTGTTGCCATTTGCATCGTATTCGGGCACCGCAATATCCTCGTAAAGCCCGACCGCGAGTGAAACAATGGCAGCCACCGCCAATAGGATCTGTGCAAAAACAAAAAAAAAAAAGGTCAGCAAATGAATGTGACACCTTAAGGAACATACCAAGGTCTTGTCCTTGAACGCGAGCCACATCAGGCCCAGGATGCCTTTGGTTTCAGGCTCGGGTAATACATTGAGGCCGAACACGGCCGTGCGCAGGTCCATGTTGTTTTGTTTGGGGAAGGCATGTTTTTCGTTCTGAAAGGAGATACCTGAATCGATCTCAGCTGCAGGTGACAGGCCTGTTGTCAGATCGACAAATAAGCCGCGTGCAACACCTTCAATGCCGCCAAAGGCGGTGAGGAGGTTCAAATTCTTCGGATCCATCAAAGCCGCAAGTTGGGTGGGCACAAACGCAAAAGGGTTGTTGGGGTCTGTGTGAGGTGTGGTGAGATCAACTCGCATGTCGAGCCGTGTCTCGTCCGTAGTCGGGGTGGGTATATTTGGATCATCAAGCTGTTGTGATTCAGTCGTGGTGGTGGTAATGGCGGGCGGCTTTTTGGGCATGATGAAGGATAGTATGGAGAAGGAAAAAGCGACCCAGGAAAAAAAACGAGATTAATAAAGAGGTCCCTCTTTATATACAATTCTGAATGACATGCCTCTTTCTGGAAATAGAGTGCGAATAAAAATCAAGTCATCCATTGTACAGTTTTCGGAGGACACAAAGAAGAACTTCGACAAGAAGGCGGCTCTTGAAAATACCAGCAGAAGTTTCTGAGACTTCGTCTGACCGCGGCGCGTGCTGGTGGCCGTGTACTGCACTTTAACTCACCTTTGCCTAATTGGGCTCGACTGAGAATCGCGGGAACTCTCTGCTGTCCACTCGCTGCTTTGAGTGCACCAGCATTCCAATACAAGCATTGTCAACAGAACCTTCCAAAGAAAATCATGTCCTTTTTCATGTGCATGTCATTCTCCGCCTTCGTTCATTCTACATTGGTGTCAATAAGAATAAACATTACCATGGTCACACATACACGCCTGGGATTCTCACAAATTAGTAGAATAGCTGCCTTATTTGGAAGTCCCCGGAGTAGACACCCACAAGATCGACGCTCCAAACCCAGCATCGTGGAATTCGGTTTGTGCATAGACAACAAAGACGAAGAGCAATGCACTTTCAGATTTTATTAGCATCGTAAGATTAGAAATGATGGAAAGAGCAAGAAACAAAAACAGAAACGAAAGAGAGAGTGAGAGGGGCCCAGCTTAGAGATCAAAGAGCGACTTGATTTCTTCTATGGTCAGCTTAGTGTTCTTGAGCGTACCATCGCCGAGCGCGCCACGGGCCATCATGGCCTTTTGGTTCTGTAGAGCAACAATCTTCTGCTCCATTGTGTCGGCAATCATAAGGCGCACGACCTGGACCGGAAGGCGCTGGCCTATACGATGGACCCGATCGATCGCTTGGTCTAACAAACAAGATATTTAGCATATTTTGGGGAGGTTATGTCATCTTCCCTACCTTCTACTGCAGGATTCCACCATACATCCATGAGGATCACACGGTTCGCAGCCGTCAGGTTCAGCCTTGAGGATGTCGCATGAGTTCCATGTACGTGCAGACAGAGAGTTTGTGTGTGTTTTCATATTTACCCCAATGACCCGCACTTGAGCGAGATGAGCATCACCCGACATTCGGGGTCTCCACGGAGCCTCGCAAGGCTCTTTTCGCGTTGGTTGTTCGGCATGAACCCATCATCTACACGCAAAAAGGAAAGATACGCATTTTTCTGTTCAGAAACAAAATGACATCGGTCACACAAAACCTTACATCGAACAAACTGAAAGCCGCACTTGCGGAGAGGGTCCTCAAGAAGGTCGAGCATCGACGTGAATTGCGAGAAAATGATGGTTTTTTCTCCGGGTGCTCGGGCGCGTGTTTCGGTCAAAATCTTTAGCACTTGCGAGACTTTTGTCGAGGTCACGAAGTGGCCTTCGGGCAGCGTCGCGTCGATCGCGCCTGTGTGTAACTTTTGAGGCTCCGTGCTCTTCTGTAAAAGCTGGGTACAGGCATCACAAAAAGATTCATAAATCGTGCTTGCCCGTCGGATCGACCTAAATTGTAAAAAATATAAAAAAAAATAGTGTCATTCGAACATTCTACTGAGGTGAAGGGGCATATTTCTTTGTGCCTTACCGCCCACACAGTTGGCACGTTTGCCGAGTGGATGGCACCTGAGACGCACCGGACCAGCCCAGGCCTCGGGCCACATTGGCCATCATGTCTCGTGCCGCCGTCGCTTCATTGGGCTCACGTGGCGATGACGTCTCGCCATTGTCGGCAGAGTTAATGATACCGCCGCCGTCGTCTTTCACCAGGGCTTTTAGCACGAGCTGGGGATGGTTGCATGCCTGGCGAAGACGCAGAATCATGCACAGCATATTGACATAACTGCTCTCTCTGTTCTTGCCACCCTGCACTAGCTTTTGAACGACAGCACGCGTCCTGCTTGAAATCATGTCGTACAGAAATCGTTCTTCAGATGTGAACGTCAAGAGAATATCTGTCTTGTAGCGAGGTGGCAGATTGAGTGACAGTTGTTTGGAAAGCTGGGGCGTGTCTGACTTGGTTGCATCGTCTGGTTTTGTGTCCTGTACGGGGGTATCCTGCGCATCGTGGAAGAGTTGCTTGGTACGACGCAGCATGACCGCCATCAGAACGGCCCGGAGACGGTCCAGTGCGATCTGGGTCTCGCCGTCGTTTAAAGGTTTGGAGATGCTGCGCCGAAATGTCGGGTAGTCGCTGAGGGGCTGAACGCGCAAGAAGCGAATCAGACTGTAGAGTTCATCGGCCGAGTTTTGCAGCGGCGTGCCGGTTACGCACCATCGCTTTTGGCTTCTCAATGTGTAAGCTGCTTTGGCGGAGCGTGTAGCCCTATTTTTAATCTGCTGTGCTTCGTCTATTGAAGAGTCAGATGGGTGCATTTAAAAAGAACCATTTCATATCACTCTTACCCAATACCACACGGTACCAATCAATATGGAAAAGCGGGCCATAGCCCTCATCGATGCGGGAGCTCTCATCCTCGCTCAAACCGGGTGAGGTCATCCGGCTGCTGGGGCTACTCGCGCCACTTGCGCCACTTGCGCCACTTGCGCTCGAAGTCTGAGTCAAGTCCGGCTTAATGTCATATTTGCTGGCTCGTGGTACACCGCTTATAGCGGTCCCTTTCGGGAAATCGCTCGATAGTATGTGGTATGTTGTGATGACGACGTCATACGACTTCAGTTTCTCAATATCTACAGGAAGATGTGAGTTGACGGTTGTCTTGGATGGATTTAGATCAGCTACCTCGGGTACGTGTCTGGCCATGATGGACGAGCACCTTGAGCCGGCCATCTGCCGTCTTGTCGCTGAACTCTTGAGCCCATTGCTGTATCAAAGCCAAGGGACAGACGATGAGCGTCCGCTGCGGTTCGCCTCCTGGTTTCTCTCGTGCCTGATTGAGTGTAGTCAGGACGAGACCGATCGTCTGAATTGTCTTGCCAAGGCCCATCTATTGCTTTGGTTCAGTACCATACATCAGGGTATCTATCTTTCTGTTTATATGTCTTACATCCTAATTGAGACGTGTTAGCACAGCCGAGACTTGTAGCAATTTATCCACTTACATCGGCCAGAATACCGCCATTGCTCGTCTTATTCTCTTCACGATCGGCCATCCACAAAATGCCGGTCTCTTGATGGGGAAGCAAGTTGACATTCATGCCCTCGATCTCCAACCTGGAGTCGTCTTGCTCCTCGTCGCTGTCCTCGACCACGATGGCGGACCGGTCTGTTTCACCGTTGGCGGTATCTTTCCGCTTCTTCTTCAGCAGCTTGACATCCTGCGGGATACTGTCGAGCAACAAGGTGATATCACGCCGGGCCTGTTCCGCATCCGGTGGTTCAGCCATGGGCAAACTTCCAGGGGACGCGACAAAACGCGCCCGGCCTCTCTGGGGGGATGAGCGATAGCCGCTCCCAAAAGAGGAGCCGGATGAGTCAATGGTAACATGGGGGTTATCATAGCGACAGGCAGGGTTGTACAAGGGCGGTGCCTGGAAGATTTGATGGTACATGCGGAAGAGCCTGCCGATACCCTCTTTGTGGACGGGCAGACAGTACATGATGAGAAGGAGAGGCGTGCGAGACGGTGTGGCTTTGCCGCGTGGGATGAGGGCGTCCCACCAGGCCATGCCGCGGTCTGCGACGGGGCCCAGCGCACGTGTGGCTTCGTACATGACCCAACCGTACTAAGAAAGAGAGAGAGAGTTTGTGTTGGATAACAGATCAGACAATGTGGAAGACTTACAAATTTGGGCGGTTTGGTACGCGAAAAAATGGAGAAGGCTATGGTCTGTATGAGAACGGGTGTATGCCTAGAGTTGAGCACAGTACTCTGCACTTACAGTAATTGCCATCTTTCTGTCTCCCGTCCGCCTTGACGGTGACAGGTTCGTACTGCTCGTCTCGGACCAGGTTCAATGGCCTGACGGAAACGATTTCAGAGGTGATCATGCCGAGACAGACGTTCTTTGTTGATCGGTATTCGTCTATCATGATATCATCATCGTTCTCATTTCCAAACGATTGCATGCCTTGAGGCGAGGTCAGGGTAGGTTCGACAAGGTGGTGCTGTTGGTGCTGCTGATGCTGGTATCGCAGATAGTCGAGTTGGTTTGCGTACGCGGGCTGGACGGACAAGGGCGTGATAAATGGAGGCGGGTGCTGCAGACGCATAGACGACGACGACGACGATTGAGAGTGGTGTCGACGGGAGGACGAGGATGAAGTGTTGCGTTGATATGAATTTAAATTCTGCTGCCTTTGGGTTAAACACCTGTCAGGGGAGAAAAACAGACTCTTTTTTTTTTACTCATTCTTGCCCATACCTGGTGCTCTGAATCTTCAGGGATTGAAGCCGGGGTGGATCGTGGCGAGCGATCCCTGTTGAATTCCTGGCTGACCCGGCGTCGCTTGGGAGAATCAGGTGTTTTGGAAGGGGAGTCTAAGTCGACCGGACTGGCCTCGTCTTCGCTGCTCATATCGCCACTGTCCGAGAGCACAATGAGATTCAGGTTGGGCATAGGCGTCGACGACGAGGTCATGGCGGTGGGAATGCAATCCACGTTGGAGTACATTGCTTGGGAAGGATAGGTCCGCTTGGACGACGAGGAGGACGAAGCAGAGGAAGGAGGGGAGTTCAAAGATGTGAAGCGTCGTTGCTGGTTCGGTTGAGTCATTCTACTGCATAACGTCGCACACACACACACACACCAATGTCAAGGGATATATTACTCGCCTGTCTGTCGAGATAAAGAATTCAGCTTGCCTCCTGCTCCCTGTCTACTTCTTTTTTTCCCTTACAAATGCGCGCGCGTGTTTCCTAAGCCGGAAAGAAAGCCAAAGAAAAGCTATCAAAAGAAAGAAGCCACGGGTTCAGTCGTGGTTCGCGGGCAACACACAGAAAAAATAAAAAAGAGAGAGACAGCGAAGCTCAAAACACATCACATGGTCTATGGTTTTTCCGTCACATGACCTAGTCATGTGGTGTATCTTTTGCAGCTTCAAAAGTAAAAGACTGAAAGCGAAGCCCCGACGTGCGGATGAGATAAAGCGAGCAAAAGCACCGCGTACAAGAACAGCAAACAAAAGTACGAAGGGGAAACACGAAGGAAGAAAAGAAAGGAAGAAAGAAGAGGCGAATTAGGTCGATATAGATAAGAACTGGGAGCATGGCAGCAGCATCAATAGCGAGTGGCCCCAAATCATACATTTTATGATGTCGTGTCACACATAAGGAGTCAAGGAAAGACGAAAAAAAAAAGAGATTCCTTATTTGATCTGTATCCCATCTCATTTTCATATCCAAGGAACGGCCCCATATAGGAGAAGACAGGGCCGGGCGAGTGAAAATTGACACATTTTCGCTTTACGCACGCCATACGCAATCCAGGGAACGACCGCACCAGTAAAATCAGTAAAAGATAATGTCGGCATCTCAATTTCAGAGACTTTCCGCTTTCCACCCTCGTCGTGCCAGGCCAAAAAATGAAACGCTGTGTGTTTTCTCTTTTCTAACACGTCCGTCATGCTCTCCACTGCTTCCCGTTTGCGATTCTCAGCGATCGCCAAGCGCTCGTTTGCCACTGCCTCGTCCGAAGCGAAGGCTGCTGTCGCCGATAAAAAGTACAAGGTCGTCGTCGTCGGTGCTGGTCCGGGTGGTCTGTCCGGTATGTCTTATAAGAACGAAACGAGGAGGAGACGAGCACGCGTCCATCGGGTCATGTGCTCATGCCTATTCTAAACTAATCTAATCTCAATCTATGCACCTTTTCATGGCTCCCTCCAGTCTCGTCTACCTTGTCGCGCATGCTCGGCAAGGACCAAGTGGCCGTAATCGACCCGGCTTCGACCCATTATGTAAGCAGTCAGTCAGTCAGTCAGTCAGACAGACAGACAGACAGACAAGCGAGTCCATTACATACGTATCCTATACTCATTGCCATGACTACTCTTAGTACCAACCTCTGTGGACCTATGTCGGTGGTGGTCTCAAGAGCTTCGACGAGTCCAAGCGCCCCATGGAGGATTTGATTCCAGCCAACGCGGATTGGATCCAGCAGCGCGTGACCAAGCTCGACCCTGACAACAACCAGGTCTCGCTCAACAATGGCAAGACCATCGGCTACGACTACCTCGTCGTTGCTGCCGGTATCCAAATCAACTGGGACCAGATCAAGGGTCTCCCCGAGGCTCTGGGTAAGGACGGCGTCACCTCCAACTACTCGCCCGACAGCGTTCAGAAGACGTGGAAGTTCATCCAGGAGTTCAAGGGCGGCAATGCCCTCTTCACCTTCCCCAACACGCCTCTCAAGGTACCTTCTATTCTCTAAACCCATTGTCTTCTGACAGCTCATTTTCTTCCTTTGTTTCATTCCTATCATTTAGTGTCCCGGTGCACCCACCAAGATTGTCTTCTTGGCCGAAGAGGCCTTCCGCGCCAACGGTGTCCGCGATAAGACCAACGTGATCTACAACACGAGCTTGGGCAAGATCTTTGGTGTGGACCACTATGGCCGCGTCCTACAGAGCCTTGCCGATGAGCGCGGCATCCAGGTCAACTTCCAGACAGAGCTGACCGAGATCAATGCGGCCGACCGCAAGGCCACCTTCCGCAACAATGCCAACAAGGAAGTCAAGACCTACGACTATGACTTCTTGCACGTTGCGCCCCCACAGGGCCCGCCTACCTTTATCAAGGAGTCCAAGCTCGCCGATGCCGCCGGCTTCGTCGACGTCAACAAGCAGACCTTGCGCCACAACAAGTACAAGAACGTCTACGCGCTCGGTGACTGCTCGTCCCTGCCCACCTCCAAGACCGCGGCTGCCATCACGGGCGAGTCCGGCGTGCTCAAGCACAACCTCATTGCCGACCTCGAGGGCAAGTCGGTCGAGCAAGCGGAATACGACGGCTACACCTCCTGCCCGCTCATCGTCGGTCGTGAGCAGCTCATCCTTGCTGAGTTCTCCGGGTACACCGGCCAGCCTCTCGAGACGTTCCCTGTCGACCAGCGCACCATCAGCTCCGCCGCTCAGACCTTGAACAAGGAGGTCATCCCCGCGCTCTACTGGAACGGTCTTCTCCAGGGTATCTGGACCGGCCCCTCCAAGATCCGTGGTGCTCTCTCCCCCTTCCGCTCCACTAACTAGAGTTTTTTTTTCTTTTTCGAAATTGTTCTCAAAACAAAGCAGCGCATGTCTGCCAGATATCATGTTTACTCCCATCCCAGGGAGCCGAACAACTTCCTAATCAGGCACCTTCTCCTTTTACTTTGATTAAAAAAATGCCCTCAACATACTGGAAACCTTAGAGCATTTGGTTGTATTCGTGCGTGCAATGTTACTGCTGCTGCTGCTGCTGTCGTTAATTTTCATACGCGATATGGCGAATGTTTCCTTGACGTCGAGATCGCGCTGCCACACTGTTTCACACCGTCGGTAAGCGAAAAACACTGACTGGCGCATATTGAAACCTCCAGTCGTACATTCTACATGTCCTGAGATGTTGTACGCGTCGTTGGGAACGATCACAAGTAGACCCCAGCGTTCATCTTTTTGCTTCTTGCCACTGGGACGTAATAAATAAGATTTTTGCACACTGCCTAGTCATAGGAAAAGTGGCATTTTCGAGGGCTACAGATGCTAGAATTTCCCCGTATAAATGGCTGTGAGGTTTTCGTGACGGATCAATAACATTGGACGACCTTGCTAGAAAATAATAATGTATATCTGAAAGCGGTAGGCAGGGAGGTAGTGGCTCCATTGCAGCTCTAATCAAGAATAAATATGTGTACATTCAAAGCCATTCCAGATTGTAGTGCTCTAAGCGCTTCTCAGTTACCTATCTGGTGGACGACATATTTGTGACCGCCAAACTGGCTCAGCTTGCTCAATCTTTTGCTATCAACCCCTTCGAGGGCAGTGGCAGCAACATTAAAAAAAATCGAACCCCATCAGCATAGCAAAAATGCAAGCGCTCTTTGATCAAAGAAGTGCCTAATTGGGAAATTGTTCAATCCTCTTGGTTTGAGGTCCGTGCGCACTCTAAGCCTCATAATCCTGCAATGAATAGGAATGCTCGTCACGCTTTTGACAAATTAAGCATACAGGCACACACACGCATTTGCGTTCTCGCTTGAACTTTTTTATACAGTCAACGATTGTCATGGCCGGTGCGACCAAGCGAAAGGCAACCCACGCGACGGCCCCCGCTAAAAAGGTAGTGTGCCCACTCTATGCCCTTTTCCCCCTTGTACTGACCTTTGTTTTAGGTGGCTCGTTCGGCAACAAAACCCGCCAAAGCGCAACCTGTCAAACCAACAGACGACGACGAAGAATGGGGCGGCATCGGTGACGACGCTGAGGATCTGATGGAGGCAGCACAGACGGGAAAATATGATTTTGGTGGTGATGACGACGACGACGATGAAGAGGGCGATTGGGAATCGCAGAGCGATGAGGACATGGAAAGCGATCCGGAGCAGGTGAAGAAGCTCAGTGCTTCCAACGTCACTGACGCTGCGGGTGGCGAGCTCGAGGGTCTCAAGGAGACCTACGATCTGTTCAAGTCCAACATTTTCAAGCTGCAGGTAGATTGTTGTCTCACTTTCCATCTTGATGTCGAGACTGACCGCATGCGTTAGATTGATGAGCTGCTCCAAGAAGTGAGCGTTCCTTATGATAAGCACAAGTCGCTCAAAAGGGCACTGGAGCACCTGAAACAGACGATGGAAGGTATCCCGCAAGGTCAAGACATGCTGTTGACCGAGTTTATGGAGGCCATGGCGAAAAAGGACGTGGCGGTCCCCTTGACGCAGACCGCACCGCCGAGCGATGCCAAATACAAGTTCTGCTTCGAGAAGCCTGCGTCGGTGAGCGTCGTGGGCAGCTATGCGCTCAAAGCCGTAGCCAAGACCAAGGCCGGCTTTAACGTGGATCTGTCTGTTGAGATGCCCAATACGGTGTTCCAAGAAAAGGACACGGTTAACCACCGCTATTTCTACAAACGCGCCTGCTACCTTGCTGTACTCGCCCAGGCCATCCGCGACACGAAGAAGGGCTTTGAGCTGGAATACTCGCTCCTCGACGGCGACGCGCACCGGCCCATTCTGCTTGTCAAACCCCCGAAAGGTAAGAAAAGAGAGAGAGAGAGGGATATAAAGCGCTTGCAGTGCGGCGGAAGAGAGATATTGATTACTCTTTGGTGGCATAGACCGCTCGCCCTTGGACTTTCACAAATCCAAATGCGTCATTCGCATTTTACCATGCATCGCCTCTGACACATTCCCCTACTACCGACTCGCGCCCGGACGCAACAATGTTCGCACAGCCAACGACGACGAAACGACCGAGCGACCGACGCCCCAGTACAACGCCTCGCTTTTGCAGGACACCACATTTTCATTCAGCCTCGCCTTCCTCTACCAGCACAGCAAACATTGCGCCGCTTTTACGGACGCCGTTTTGCTCAGCAAGGTCTGGCTCTACCAGCGCAGACTCGCTCAGACCACTGGTTTTACGCCTTTCCTGTTCTCTGTCATCATGGGCTACTTGCTCCAGGGCGGTATGCCCGCTGGTGGTAAGAAGCTCTCGGCCGGCCACAGCTCGTACCAGCTTATCCGCGGTACGTTCGACTACCTCGCAACCCACGATATCACACAGAACCCCATCTTTATCGGTCAGTCCGACCACGCCGAGTTTACCGAAAAGCATTTTGTCGATCACTATGAGGTCGTCATCGTCGACCCGACGGGTACGGTCAACCTGGCGTCCCAGCTGACCTTGTCCGGATGGAAGCAGGTCCAGTATGAAGCCAAGCGGGCGATGGACATGCTGAACGACCCAGCCGACCAGTTTGACTGCATGTTCTTGAAGAATGTGGGTGACAATAAGCTCAAATATGACCACTTGCTGAGGTAAGGCCCGCTAGGAAGAAACCTTTCTATTTTTATTGCTTTACTCACCTCTGCGCTTAGTGTGCGCGTGCCGGAGGAACCTCTCAAGACCTATGATGCTGCCAACGCGGCCGAATACCCCATTTACGCCGAATTCTTTGCGAAGCAACTTGGCGCGATCCTCACCCGCGGTTTGACGGACCGCGCCTACCTCGTCGCCGTTCAATACTCCAACGACCTTACTTGGCCGCTCGGCGGCACCGCCTCCATCCCAGAAACCACCCTTAACGTTGGCATCATCCTGAATGCAGAAACGTATGCGCGTCTGGTCGACCAAGGGCCTACTGCCCAAGAAAAAGAGGAGGCGGACGCGTTCCGCGCCTTTTGGGGCGACAAGGCCGAGCTGCGTCGTTTCAAGGACGGCAGTATTCTCGAGAGTGTGGTGTGGGAGACGCGCGGCTACGAGCAGCGCAGTCTGATTGTGCAGCAGATCATCCAACATCTTGTGCAGCGTCATTTCAATGTCTCACGCAAAAAGATCCACTATTGGGCCGGCCAGCTGTATCCCTACACGCATCTCGCCGACACGGTACCCGACCACTTTTACAACCGCGAGCTCGAGGTCACCGGTTTCCAGCCCGTGATGGGCGTCTATCAAGAGTTCGCCAAGCGGCTGCGGTCGGTCGACGACGCTCTGCCCATCCTGATTTCCAATCTGTATCCGGTGTCGCCTGCGCTGCGCTACACGTCCGTGCACCTGCCCCATCCCATTGACTTCAACAAGGCTGCGCGCTACCCGACCTCGCTCCGCTATGTGGAAGCACTGGATGTTCTTGTCCAGCTCGAAAACTCGGCACGCTGGCCTGATGACCCGGCCGAGCTGCACAAGGTGAAATATGCGTTTTACTGCAAGATGGCGGAGCAACTCCAGAATGCGGGTGCATCCCACACACATGTCGTCGTAGAGGACGCATTGGAGACCAACCCCCTGGCGGATCGGGGCTACCTCGACGTCTATTTCCAGGGCTACATCTTCCGGTGTCACATCTACCTCGCACAAGAAGCTGACCTTCTTAAGAACCTGTCAACGCGCCAAAAGGAGACGGACGAAAAGAAGAAAACCCTCGCACAGCTCGCGCTGGATCGTCACCTGCATCAGTTCCGCTACCGTCGTACACACGCCTACGCCATCCAGGCCGCCTGTGCAAAGTACCCTGCGCTTTCGTCTACCATCCGACTCGCCAAGCGATGGCTCGGCGCGCACTTACTGACACGTCATGTTTCGGAAGAGCTCTGTGAGCTGCTGTGCGCGCACATCTTCAAGGAACCCTACCCATGGTCGACCCCGACCAGCACGTTCGCCGGCTTCGTCCGCTTTTTGCATCTCCTCGCGACCTGGGACTGGCGCAAGACACCGCTCGTGGTGGATCTCCAGAGCGAGATCTCGACAAGCGACCGCGATGCGGCTTTCAAGCATTTCACAGACCTGCGCGGACGCAACCCACAAATGACACTTGGCGCGCTGTGTGTCGCGACCCCGGACGATCTCGAGGGTCTGCGGTGGACGCGGCACAAGCCATCCAAGCCCGTCGCCGGTCGATTGCAGATGCTCGCTCAGGCCGCCCTCGGCGTGCTCAGCGAAGCCATCACCCAGGGCTCAGAAAAAGCCCTCAAGGTAAAGCGCCACAGGTCATCCTTTGTGTCGTGTCCATCATGCTGATCGTCTTAATATCTTATAGCGCATCTTTGCCACACCTCTGGAGGACTATCACGCAGTGTTCAAATTCAAGCCGTCGCTTTGCACGCGGTACTATGAGAACCTGCGGCCAGAAGCCGACCCGATGATGGGCAAATCACAGTTGGATACCAAGGTCTATGCCAAGCTGGACCCCATTACCGAATTTGTGGACGAGCTCGAGCGCATCTATGGTGACACTGTCTTGTTTTTCCACGACACATACGGCGGCGACCGACTGGCGGTGGTGTGGAATCCCCTCGAGGCCGAGCCACGCAAGTTCAAGGTAGCGAACAAGTTCAACAGCCGGCCGGTGGATATCAATGCCAAGGGCAAGCTGGAGGGCACATCCGACCTGTGCGTACCCAACTTTGATGCCATAGCGGCCGAGATTGCAAGGATCGGCGGCGATCTGATCGAACAACAGACCAACTAAGCAGCATTTCAATAATATTAATAAAAGCATCCTCTTCCTGTTTCTTTTTTGCATTTCACACTATGCACCGTACTGATAATGGCGTAACTGATAGATCTACTTATGGTACTTTGGTACTTTGGTACTTTGGTACTTTGGTATTCGTAGGTCAATATAAAAATTATCTTGCGATAGAATGCTGTGGCCCCTTACGCCGCGGCGTTGAGAGTTTAGGCCGAAGTGACTCCTCTGACGCAAAGCAACGAAGATAGATGCTGTCCTAAACAAGCTCTCTATATTGCCTATCTGTGTGCTGCATGTATGGCTTTTAAATTTTGGAGTGCAGAAACGAGCATAAAAAGGCGGGTCACCTGATCCCACTTTTGTAGTCCAGAGGGCATTGCGCATGATGATCGAAACTCAGCGTCCTTTTTACTACTTTATCCGGGATGGCGACAATCACCTTCCGGGATGCCATTCTTGCCCAATTAGAAGCACGCGATAGACGAGAAAATGCCTACGCGGATACAATTCATGCCAGTTAGTCTTGCATCGTCGTCGTTGTGCTGTTTACTTTGCGATTGACACTTGCATTGGCGTTAGACCAGCGCCTCGTGGAAAAGATCATTGACCTGCAGTCGAAAAGCAAAGATCTCGAGTCAGCGAGGCGAGCGCTTGAGCGGCAAAGCACTGAGGATAAAGACAGTCAAGGGTGAGTCGAGGGTGGCAAAAGGATGTCACAAAAGAGCGAGGAGGCAGCTGCTGACCGTTCTTATTCAGGTCGCTCGCGGGTGGCGGCGGAAACCAAAAGCGCGTGGCCGAGCTGAATCAACGCATCCAGGAACTGCATGAAGAACGGGCGGATATGTACAAGGTCCAGAGCGAAAACGCACAGCGTCTGGTGCATATGAATGATCAACTGCGTATCAAGGAGGAGGCCGAGAAAGCCAGTACCCTTGAGTAGGTCATACTCTCTCTCTATAGGATGCATATGACTTAGAGGCCTTTGACAGGATCCAGGAGCTTAAGACGCACGTGAAACAGCTTGCGTCGAAATGCGATCTTCAGATGCAGCAGCTGAAAGAAAAGGACGTCACAATCCAGGTACGAGCACACACCGATTACCTACCGAGACCACCTCTGACGGGAACATAGATCCTGCAAGATGAAGTTGCGGCGATCCAGCTCGAGATCACGACCATGGAAGAGCGCAACAAAAAGCTGGAGAAAGAAAATGCACAGCTTCTGCAGCGCTGGCTCGACAAGATGAATCAGGAGGCCGAAAAAATGAATGAGGCCACTCAGTTTTACGAGAGGCAAGTAAAACACGGGTTGGGTTAGGGTTCGCGTCCATCTGACCCCGCCTCTAGTTTCCTAGAGCAAGCGCGCAGCGTAGGCCAAACCATTCGGAAAAGCGGCGGCAAATGGATTCTGCGCCCTGCTTCGACGGCCGGGACAGACGAGGAACCCAAAGGCATGCAAGAGCCACCGCGCCATGCCATGGTGACGCTGCCCAATGCGCCCGCCCGCGAATGGCACATGCATGACAGTGAGGTCTTTTGTATTCAAACCTCCTCCACCGGTAGCCTGTTTGCCACCGGCTCGGCCGACCGAAAAATCAAGCTCTACGATGCCAAGACGGGGAATACCGTCCAAACGCTCAGTGGTGCACTTCAGACCATCACCTCCGTCCGGTTCAACCCCACCGATGAACTGATCTTAGGCACCTCGACGGACAATGCTACTCGTGTATGGAGTCTCAGCACAAACCGCGTCAAGGTAAATTGCTCAAGTGGGTGTCACCTCGCATGTTGACATCGGGATAGCATACGCTGACGGGACACATCGGCAAAGTATATGCCGCCCAGTTTACGGCTGATTCCAAACGCGTGGTAGGTCCAAGCATAGCCTAGACGGGACAAAGGTCTGATATCGTTTGAGAACAGATATCAGGGAGTCATGACCGTACATTGAAAGTCTGGGATTTGCAACGCGGCTATTGTAGGTTAGAAACATGGTATACCAATTTTTCTAATGCAAGCTCAGGTACACGTACAATCTTTACCTTTTCAAGTTGCAATGACCTAGCTCTCGTGGATGCGGATGGGTATGAATAGCCAAAATGGAATATAGAGCGCATCTTCACTTATTCGAGCATGACAGGCAGACATTGGTGAGTGGCCATCTCGATAACCACGTACGTATATGGGATACGCGAACCGGCAATGCTATCAAGGAATTGGCGTCGGTCCACTCGGGTCAAATCACATCTGTTTCCATCTCACCCGGTAAGTAAAGCAGGGAAAAAAAAAGCAAAAACAAGTCCTGACGATCATGGCACCTAATCGTTTCAGATGGGTCCAAGCTACTGACCAATTCGCGCGATAATACCCTGAAACTTGTCGATCTGCGCATGTATGATGTCGTGGCTACATATCAGTAAGTACTCAGATGAGAAGTATGCGTCCTTTGTTTGACACTGGTCAGAGCGGAGACCTATCGTAATGGTGCCAACTGGTCCAGAGCTTGCTTCAGGTAAGAGTAAAAAGGGGATTCTCTCAACGGCTGTTCAAACTTTTCCCTTTGAAAAAGTCCGGATGGAAACTACGTAGCAGCTGGATCTTCAGGTATGCATCGTAGAATGTGACAGAAGGCGAGACACTGATGCGCCTTTAGATGGCATGTTGCATGTCTGGGATACAGGGAGCAGAAAATTGGAGCGAGCCGTGAAAGCACATAGGTATAAAGTGATGTCCACAGATGAGATCAGTTGCTTACCTAATTTGTACGTAGTGGCGTCATATGTGGAGTGTCATGGAACCCTACGGGTAGCTATCTGTATAGCGCGGACATGAACAAGGGCATTTGCATGTGGAGTACGGCGCTCGAGGCATAGAAGGAGTCAATAGATTTATTATAGACGGGTATGAACTGCTTAGGAAACTTCGAGTTTTTTCATATGATTGTACTTGGGTAGGACCTAACATGGAAGACAAAAAGGGAAGCTTATCAGAGACGACTATTTAATAAATACGCCTACCTACCTCTCGCAGGTACTCAAGGTGTCGCGCATGAAGGGCTGCCTGAGTCTATAACATGATGACTCGTTTTTCAGTGAAATGCGTTGCAAGTATGTTACGGTCTACTTACGGGAAAGACTTCGCTTTGTTTCCGACGACTGGATTTGCTGCCATAGATGATGGTCATATCCGCCACGGTCTCGTTGCTTTCAGTGGAGCAGGCAGCACCGACCACACAATGGTTGCCAATGGTGGTCGTGCCGAGTACTTTGGACCGTGCTTCAAAGATGTTGTTGTTTCCGATCCGCGCTCCTTCCACCGCTGTTTCCTTTGGTCAGTCTTTTGCTTCGTTCCTAGCAGTTACTTACAGCAGCCCACTTCGAAAACGTTCTCGTCACCGATCACCAAAGGTGACGTGTTTCTAGACCGGGTAAGTTCCACGCGTTCCATAAGCAACGTCCTGGCTGACTCACTTGTTTATTATGAGCGCGTTCTCTTCAATGATATTGTTCTTGCCAATATAGATTGGACCATTCTCAGCAATGACGCGGCACTGAGGATGAAGTACGGTGCCTAAATGCAAAAAAAAAAAGGAAAGAAAAGAAAAGAAAAGAAAAGCTCTGTGAGCGTTTCTTCCTTCTCACTAAGCTCAGCATCGCAAAAGGTTAACTGCCGGACCTGCACCTGAACGAGGCATGAGTGAGCATGATAGATGCGAAGGAGGGATAAAGAAAGGTACCAATCGAGATCTCGCCTTTCAGCTCTGTTTCCTGGCAAACGATAGATTTAGGGCCGACCGTGATCCGATGCCTGGTTGCCATTAGGTGAAAAGAAGAAAAAGAGAAAGCGCAGTATTGGAAGAGCGGCTGCAGGCATGCATGGACTTACAATTATAACCCGACTGAAATTGAATATGATTTCGTTACTGATACCGTTTCGAGAAAATCCATGGTGTGTATGCTTCAACGCTGGATTATACTCATCGGCTACACACGATATACAGCCCATTACACTGTGTATCAGTGTCCTGCTATAAGTCTTATGCTGTCGGCTCGACCTAAAATGCAGGCTCAAGATTGCATGCGAAAAGGGGATCACGCTCTCGCAGCTTTTGGATCCATTCCAGTTTGTGTTGTGATTGGCCAGATTAAGTAATGCCGCGAAAAGGGACAGACTACAAAGAAGTAGGCACAAAGACCAACTGAATGCTACTTGTCAAAGGTAAACAAGCGTTTAGCTCAGTATATAATGGTAGTACCCGCCCGCAGTATATTAGTACACTGTGTTTTTCTTTGTCGGCATGAGGTGACACGACAGATGCAAGTGTCTCGTCCGTCCCGCAACCAGCCTGGGCGTTCTCGTGTAAATCCTTTTCTTCTCTTTCTGTTCCCTTTCTGGAAAGGCGCCTTTAAAATGACCAGGGAGTCTGCAACAACCAGATACACCACCACGACCAAGAGCTATACACCCAAAACGTATGGACCACCCAAGAAAAGAGAACACGCCAAGAAAGACGGACTATTCAAGAAAGACGGACCACCCAAGAAAGCTGAACAAACCGAGAAAGTGACACACGAAAAAGTTGTCCTCCACGTCGAAGAAGTGCCAAAATTCACTACAGACCCAACTGACAATGGGTTGCCCTATGACGCTTGCAAAGAAGCGATGATTGAAGGCTTTCGCCAGTACCTCAAGACGCGTCTGAGTCTGATGTCACCCGAAAGACGACCTGCCGCCATTGGAAAGCTGCTGGAGATGGGCGAGTTGACGCAGACCATGTACAAATTCGTGCTCCCCATCCTTCGTCAGCGATTGGGCGGCTACGTCTACAAGACGACGCCCATCGTAGAAGCGACGGTGCATGCTCGACTCCGCTTTGGAGTCCCCGAGTGGCAAGCGTTTGTCAAGAAAGAGTTCGACACGATCCTGGCCAGCGTCCCTACTAACACAGTGCAAAGTTTTTCGATGGACTTTAATGAAGCGGCGGCAGACGAGCCGAAGTTCATTCAATCGTCGCCGGTCCCGCTCGCTGACTGCTTGCGCTCCCGGTTTCCGGACACGGACGCGTTCTATGCCGCGCTCGGCAGAGCCAGGAAACTCGTCAACAGGGACATGACCATCATGGCCAACCTTATCCGGCGCATCATCCTGCGCTATGCAAGCCATGGCCTCTACAGGAACAACCCGGTGCGCTTCCACCCGGCTGATCTGATTCCGCTCGAGTCGCAGATACGCGAGACTGATTTTCTAGACGTGGTTGACGTGTGCCCTCTCGACCGGAAACCAAACATTCTGCGCGACTATGATTTGCGCGGCTTTTTCCGCAGGCCTCATCTCAACTACATGTACTGCCGCGTGCTTCTCCTGAAGGAGACGGATATGCTTTCGCGTGTGAAGCACGGCTCTTGGAATAAAGTGCTTCGAGATGTCAATTTCCAACCCGAGCAACGCGCGCTAAAGCATGCGTATCACACCAGGCTGTTTGCACTTGGCCAACTGGAGCAGGACATTGTCGACAAATGGTACAAGGGCAAGCTTTTCCGTCGTACACTCGGTTCGCTTTGCAAAGTCCTGCTTTGGAGTCATCTCGCGCCTGAAGAGGAGCAGCGTTACTACGAACAGATGCAGGCTCGTGGCCTGCAGCGAAATGCTCCACCTCAGGTCCGACTCAAAAAAAAAAAAAATAATAGACGCACATAAGACAACAGTTATTTATCCTCCTCGTGCTTTTAGCGGCCTCTGGAGCCAAAGTCAAGGAACCATGGCCGCAGCCATAGCAGCACATCATCCGATGTCAGACCAAATGCAGCCCGCATAAACCTGCTCACCCAACACCTCAAAGAACTGGTCTTGAGCGAGGACATCATTGGTGAGGTCATCCAGAGCGACTTGGCCGACATCAAGGATGAAGACGGCAAGGAATATTCCCCCAAGGAAAAGAAAACGCTCTGCTTCCTTGGCTCCACCTTGCGGCGCTACGCTCCACGACGCAACGACCCCGATCACCCTTTAATGCACATCCCGTTTGTTGTAATGGCTAATACTGTCTTCTGGACACTCGGCTATTCCCATCTGGCACAGGACATTGCTCCCAACGTTCGTTCGACAACCATCATGCCTCTGCATTTGACAGGTCGCACGATGTATGAGCTCTTCCTGCACGACAAGCATGGTGTCTTCTCTGTCAAGGGCAAGGACGGCGGGGAGATAGAGTCGGCTGAACATGCTGCAGAAAATGAAGAACTCATCTTCCGCCTATTCTTCAAGCGCAAAGTATTGGAGAGGCTCTGCGATAAACACGATATGCTTTCCAACATGAAACGGATCATCATTACCCCGAATAACGATTTGGTCGTGGAAGGCTATCCCAAGATGATGCACACTACAGAGTAATTCTGGACCTCATCTATATACCTTTTTCATATCTTAACCAACATTAAAATATCATGTGAGCTTCGACAATCTGCAGTTAGGAGGGAGTAAACGTCCTGCAGCTTGACCCTCGCGCATGACTCTCACGCCGCCCGCGTAACACAAACAAAAAGTCCAGGGCGTTTTACATGCAGCTTATCTCCGTGGCATCTGTAAACTTTTTTCATTCTCTTTTTTTGATTTTTGCATGTACACATGGGGAAAAATAACAAGATCACGCTAAAACTCGACACACCTCTGTTGAAAAAGGCAGAGAGCACCAAGGAGACGACTGGGACACTTCCGGAAGCACACTGCGAAAGAGCTCTGGCGTTCGTCTTTTGCCTCCGGATATACGACGAGCTCGTCCGAACGCGTCCAGAAGAGAGGCTCCTTCTCAAGAGCAAGCTTATTTGGCAGCACTGTCTCCCCAAACACGTCTTTGACGAGGCCGCGCTGTTGATGCAAGAGGAGGTGGGAACCCACGTCGGCACAGTACCTGTCACGCCGCACAATGTGAAACTCAGCACGAGTTCGCCAATACTCATATGGCGAGACACGGTCAAAAAACAGTTCGGTTATTTGTACAAACGCACCTTGAATACCTACAAAAGCCACCAAAGAAAGCATCCTTGGAGTGTCGAATGGGTGCGCGTGCAGGTGTCGGACGTGCTCCGGAATGACCTGCCGGAGAAAGAAATGTTTATAGCAAGTCTTGACAATGTGACACGCGCCCTTTCCAAAGATGCGTCCATGCTGGCAAGCGCTATCGAAGCCATTTTACTCCATTACGCGGGCCATGGACTCGATGAAGACGTTGCTCAATTTCGTCCGGAAACAATGATACCCCTTCGCGATCAGATCCGCATGACAGATAAGCTTCAGGTTGACGTGAAGCCACTGGATGTGAAGCGGTTGAGGCATCTGATCACCCGAAGCATGGAGCACCGCGACTTTCTTTCTGCCAAACACCTCGAGTTTGTTCACGTGCGCCTTTTGCCCCTCAGCCCTGGCCGTCTCAAGCCTATTGAGCGTCCATTCTGGAATCAGTTTCTGGATACCTTTGATGTTTCGTCCTACAAACGCCAAACTCTTGTCGGCTCCAGCACATTCCGTTTCGCCACTCATTGGGTCAAGGAACACATTGATGCGTGGTGGTATGGTGGTGTCGTCTTCCAGCGGTCGCTCCACAGTCTCTGTCAGGTTCTCTTGTGGTTGCATTTGGCCCCGGCAGACGAGAAACGAATTTTTGCGAACCAGCCTGACTTGATCGACTGTCGGCTCCAAGCTATCCCCGAAAACGAGACCCTGTTCGCTGATGAAGCAATAGAGATAAAAGAGGAAGATCCAACACGACCACTTCCCCATCGATCACAACAGAGGCGCATTCTGTGGTTGACTGAGCAACTCAAGGCCTTCGCTGCGGACAGTACGGTAGTCGGTCCTCTTAGTCTTCAGGGGGTGCGCAATAGGATTGAATACGCGGCAGCCCACTATGTGTCAGGAACAGACATCTGTTCCAGCCAAGAAAGGGAAGAGGAGATCACAGTGGTCCACATGCTTGCCAATCTGCTGCGGCCTTACACGCCTCCACGTAATTCGCAATATCATCCTCTTTTCCACGTCCCGTTTGTCGTCATGGCCAATGCTGTGCTCCACGCGGTTGGATACGACCACCTCGTCCAGCCTCTCTATCCAACTCATAGTCTTCAGACCATGGATGACGACACGCCTCTCAACCTGCATGAAGAGACAATACATGAAATTTTCTGCAGTCGGCATGCTCCTTACAAAATCGTGGACGCTAAAGGAACAGCAACTACGAGAACCATCGCCTCACTCAACGGAGACAGCATTCTGCATGCCTTTTTTGATCGTGAACGTCTCGCGTCCATTTATAAGTCTCACGATCTTGTCCCTCTTCCTGGCATCTACGTTGTGTCCAAAAATGAGGTGATACTCAAAGGAGTTTCATCCAGGATAAAAACAATACGAGAGCATATCGAAAAGGAAGAATAAGCTGTCAAAATCGTAAAAATGCTGTGGTCCGTAGCAGTGCCAATGATCGCAAGAAAAAAGAATAAAAAGAATTAAAATCATCGACGAGTCGATTCTTTTGGCCAGAGGACACTTTGACAACGGTTCTCTTGTATCAACCCTGGGACTTTTTTATATTACGGAAACCATGATTTACCTTACCTCAACTTCTTGCGTAGCGGGGCACTAAATCGAAGTGAAACTGCACTGCCAGCTTGAAGATGTAATGCAGACCGAGTACTCGGTTGCACAAGCTGTCTGTATGAATGTATCACAACAGTCAAAATTGTTTACGTACGACCACAAAAATGAGACGCCGTCGTGGCTTACGCGTGCATCTCCTTTTTCCTCTCTTTATCTTTCTCGCGATGACCTTGAAAGAAGACCCCGCCCCGAAACCCGTCGTCCAGCTCGATATTGTTGTGAAGGAATCCACGCCTTCAGAACACGAGGAAAAGCTGCCGTCAGCTATCTGTCAAGAGGCTGTCCTGGAAGTCTTACGCGGCCTGATACGCTCTGAAATTGCTGGCACCAGCTATGATGAAAGACGCGTCCTCCAGAAAAAGTTCCTTTCTCAGCCCCGAGTACCTAAATACGTATTTTACGAGGCCGCCGCTCGCCTGCAAGAGCAATATGGACCCAGTCTAGGGTCAGTCCCTATTACAGTGCACAGCGTGAACATCAGCACACCCGGCGTCTCGTCCCTGTGGGAGACGATGATAAAACAGGACTTTTTCAAACTCTGCAAAAACGTGTCCACCATCGATCCAGGCGAGCCCCGCATGCTACACGTGCCCATACGCGTGTTGGACGCGCTTTGTCAAGACTTGCCGAGCAAAGAAGAGTTCCAGAGCGTTCTACGCTACACGCTACATGCCCTCAAAGAAGACGCCAAAGCGCTCGCATCCGCTCTCGGTCCGATGATGCTTCATTATGCGGCCCATGGCTTGGGCGAAAAAGAAGTGCTATTTCACCCGGAACCGATGATCCCGCACTACGATCAAATACGTAGCACAGCTCATATGACCGTGCCCGTGAAGCCACTCGACTTGAACGCACTCGCGCCGCTGATTTATCGCAGCCCTGATCACCAGCACTTTTTGTGGACGGAACACCTCACCTTTGTTCATGCGCGCATCCTTCCCATTTTCCCTAGTCGACTGAAGCCGAGCAAACACAAATTTTGGAATACACTTATCGATGAGGCCGAATTCCCAGCACGCACGCGTCAAACAGTTTCTGGGAGCAAGACATTTCGATGTGCAACTACATGGGTGAGACAAGGCATCGCCGAGTGGTATTATGATGGCTTCGCGTTTCGGCAGGCACTCGATACCGTGTGCCAGGTGCTGCTTTTCTTGCATGTGGCTCCTGCAGAAGAGAAGCAGTTTTACGTCAGTCAACGATCATTTGTCCGCAGAAGGAAACACAATATTGAGGTATGACTTTATTGCAGGATGACTGGATCAGCTATTGACATACAAAAAGTTGAAAACGACAGGAGAAAGTGAGGCTTTAATTGAATCAGAGAAACCTTCTCGAACACGAGTCCCGAAGCAGGAACGAATCCATGAGTTGACAGAGCATCTCAAGGCCCTTGTCTTGGATGACTCCACTGAAGAAGAACTCACCCTAGATGATGTGCGCCAGATGATGGACGGTAAAGAGCCCGAAATCAGCAATCTATCCAGGAATGAACTGGATTCGCTCTGTAAAATCGCCAACCAGCTACGCCCTTTCGCACCTCGAAAACAATCACCATTCCATCCGCTGCTCCACATCCCCTTTTTGGTCATGTCCAATGCCGTTCTCAACACAGCAGGCTATCACCATTTGGTGACGCCACTGTATCCGCCACGTCATTTTGAAAAGATGGACAAGCATCTGCCGCTCCGTCTCAATGGTGAGACCATGTATGAGATCTTTTGCTGCAAGTCAAAGGACAGTCTCTACAAACTTAGTGACAAAGACGGTACACCCGTGAACGCCAGAGAAGCACACAAGCACAATGATAGCGTTATGCACGCCTTCTTTAACCGCGAATACTTGGCGTCGGCATGTGACAAACATAATGTTCTGCGGCTTCCTTATCTTTACGTACGATCTGAAAATGAAGTGGTGATCAAAGGCTTTAAACGAAAACATAGTAAAGCAAAAGTTGAAAAAAATGAAGAGCGCGAAGAATAAAGCAAAACTGACATGTCATACAAGCTTTTTTGCATTGTATCTCGATTTAGTCATACAGCTGTACCTCATACAGTCGAAATGACGTATCACCAGCACTTGTCAGAGAAGAGAAATCACAGAACGTGGTCAGTCGTAACCTACATTGTCTCTTCTCGTTTCCTTTCTCCCCACCTTCTCCTGTAAACAAGAACGAATAAGTCAAGAAAAATGAGTGAAAAAAATAAATAAAATAAAACTAACTGATATTGTCCTAAAAAAAACTGGTGCACCAACAAACAACAACGAATGCGTCCATAACAACTAGAAAGACTCCTGCTGGAGTCTGCGGAACGGTATTCGTCAACATCATTTAACACCGCATGCTTCGCGAGTCCATTATCACCACCGTCTCCCCCCAAAAGGTTCATCAAGCCCTGCGCTTTTCCCAGCCGTCTGGTTGAGGAAGCGGTAGTATTAGTCCGGGACAACGTGGAACAAACGTATATTTAACCGCGTCGGATCACTTCGCAGAACGTTCAGGTAACTCTTCACATGTTAATCATCTGTGGCGCAACACCGTTCACCAAGAGTTCGACACGCTAAACAAAGACCCGTCCATTGTATATGTATGCTGCTAAATAATGGCTACGTTGCCGACGCCCATTAAGTCACATGTTCCCCTGTCGTATATTTTGCGATATATTCCATTCAGCTCTCATAGTGACATCCGGTTTTTACACATTTCATTCATCGTGCATAGTACTATGCTCCGAGCTATCATTTATTTATCGCACGTGGTAAAGCCTCTGCTTCCTGACCGTCATTTGGAAAGCACAAGTAAAAAGATGCCACTCAGTGCGGCAACATTGCGCGAGATTTTACGTAAAGAAATAGCAGATAGCAATGTAGCGAAGGCCGGTAAAAGCTCATAAGTCAGGACAGTGCAGGGTACATGTACTACATGGCGTTTCGGTCGCGTGAACCTTAATGCGTACCTGCATATACTTCGGCATATCTGTGCGTTATTCTAGCTTCGTTCTACTCCTTCCTTCTCCAGCTTGTTTACCCCAGCCTTGGAGGACACTTGTTTATGCTCGGGTATTGCTTGCTTTGACCTACGACAATACATACTGAGATACTGTGCTGCTGTAGCAATTGTTATGTAATATAATAACAGTTATTATGAACGATGCTGCGGTCATTATAGAGCACGGAGACAAAAAATGAGCATCCAAAGAATGAGAGGCTGCTCGCTGTGACCTGCTGAAGCTGCTGAAGTTGCTGAAGTTGCTGGAGTTGCTGGAGTGGGTAATTATTTCCGCATATGGTTTTTAGGATTGTGCTGAGGATGTCAAGGCTACGCATCACGAATATTCGTCCGAGTATTAGTGAGAACGGGTGCTCATGTGTTATACATAGCGAGGTTCAAGACTGTCTCTTTGATGACACAATAAAGCGGCCTCTATATACATCATGTATAAAACCAAGGCGGAATAAATAGTGATAGAATAGTATGCAGATTAACTTTAATAACTTTGTAGAAAATTAGGTGTATGGAAATTTTCGAACTACTTGGAGATACATGCGCAAAGGTCTCGTGAAGTGCATTCGACGGGATAGTTATCAGGGAACCCAACGCTACGACAGGAAGCTCGACATCTATCCGGCGTGCACTGAGATAATGGCTTCAGGAGGTTTCTTTCGGCTGCCAGGACTCTTGACGTGAGGAGTGCAACGGTGAAAAAGAGTAATGCCGCGATAACTTGAGTGAAGCGCATTGTTTGGAAACTTGATGTATGTGTTGACGCGTTTGGCTTTTTATAAGGAGCACTGATTAATTAACAGCAGAATACACTTATTAGATGTGTATCAATCTACCTTTGCGTGATTTGTATGCTTGTATGTGATTTGAAAACACGTAGAATGATGAGCTCTGCTTTTATAGCTTGAGGTATGGAAACACATAGAAAGAAAATAGCTTTTTCTGCATATTTACTTTTGTGATTGCTTGCATAAAGGTCTTCGCTGTAGAAGAGGGAAAGAACATTGAAGAACATTGGTCGGCATGAAGTTTACATGCTCCGGGATTTAAGAGTTTGAAGGGATAGATGTGGCTGCATCTGACAGATAGAGCCTCCTTGCCATTCAAGCAAGATTGGGGATATTCTAGACGGGAGTTGAAGGAGAACGTATACCATGTATATACAACGGCGACTATTTACTGACTCATAAGTGATACGTAAAGTGCTAATCTTGAGGAAAATATGTGTATCTAAACGCTAGCTTGCTGCAACTTTCTACACGACTGAGCGGTTGGAAGAAACCCGTGCAGCCATATACGCTCTATAGCGCTCCAAAAATATGGGGATGCACCGAAGATTGTCAACAGGGCAACAAACATTTGCCCCTTAACCCAGATGTAGGCGCTTTGGGGCGCGGACGAGGCTGCATATTATGGATCTGTGGTAGTGTTTTCTGCAAGATCAATGAGACAGCGACAGGAATTCAGATCAAGCCTCGAACATGTCTGAAGATACGTCTTGTCTACATCCAGCTGGGGCCAGCGTTGGAGTTTTTGATAGGAAAAGAGGCAAATTTCTCTAGCCGGACATCAATAAGGGGTATTTTCTGATACCATTGAGGGAAAAAAATCTTGCAGTTATCCGACATCTTCCTCCTTGAGCCACTCATATTACGCAGATGAAGCTTGAGCTGCGTTGTATCACTGTGTCTACTTCTTTGATATGCACGTTTTTTCATTCCTTCTGTCTTTTCCTCTGTTTTCATTCTCCCCACGGCATATTTTCGCAAGCCTACCCCTATCCATGGATCCTCAAAAAGGCCCACCGCAGCTCGACAGGGACATCGAAACACCCGCCCCTGGAAAGAGCAAAAAGAACTCCCCGCCAGTATGTATCGAGCTGCGGCAGTATATGCATGCCAAATTGCTGATACGGACCCCCGGGAAAGACACAGCCTCGAAAGAGACCTACTCTCGCAGGGTTAGCTCCCAAAATACCTTTTTCACGAAACGGTCCTCCTTTCGAAAGAATGGGTCCAGGCCACCCATTTCGATCCTTTCTCTTATCATGGTCTCCATCGATCAAAGGAGTATACTAGCGGCCTACCGGTATCATATACGGGAGGCGCAGACTAACATACACATCCTCAGACATATCGACGTACACGGACACCGAAAGTGACCTTAAAAGCATGAGTTTGTGCACTATAGATATCCTGCCACCGGGCTTGCCCGACTAGGACCAATTTTTTATTTTTTGAAGAAACTGTGCAGTATTTTGGATTACGCCACATGCGCGGCAACAACACTGGTGGTAGCAGTACGGCATTTCTGGCCTGAGGTACTTCTTGCTCATCGCGATCAGACTCCTTGCAAAAGCCACCTCTATGTACCCCTGGGTTAGTCAAGGCTCGAGACCTCCTCCATGCCAGCGAGGACCACGGACAATACTTTGTAAAGGACTCTTGCTTGTACGCCCTAGTGCATGCACTCCCTCAGGGCCGATTTATGTTTTCACGGCGCAAAACCCCCACTCTGGGATAGCATGGTGATTGGTACCAGTTTTCCAATCTCGACAGAACAGGCAGTTCCAGGTTTTAAATGATCTAGGGAGGGTAGTGTCAGCACAGATGATTGGTAAAGCGCTCCAGTGAGCGCTTCACATTTTCACCACATTTGCTTTTGCTTCACTTGATACGTTCTAAGAAAATACAAGCACTTATACGTACAAAGGACAAAAGGTAAAAATGTCGTGGCCCTGACATTCAAGCGTGTTCATAATATGGTTTGATTTAGAGTGGTGAAAAGGACATAAGTCTATCAGAGCGAGAAGCACGGGCAGCCTTGCAGCAATAACAGAGGGGTTTCTCAGCCGTCTGAGTATTTGAGAACCCTTCTTAACGACACGATCACCGTAATCGATAACGACAATATACGCCGCACTCTTTAAGAAGAAAGTACAATGAATCTCTTCAGTTGACAGAAAGCTAACACACTGTGCTGCCTGGTGAACCGCTTGCACGTCTATATCGCGCGCCACCTTTCTCGATACCGTCCTCATTTGCATATTCCGTTTGCTGTCATGGCCCAAATGTGGTACTCACGCGGTTGGCTATCATCATTCGAAAACTTTTGAATAATTACAGTATGATTGTATACCATTTAAATTATGAAGCAAAGACGCACATGCTATTTTTTACAACCAAAGACGGGACGAACTCGTTGACAAACTCGCGCGGCACATTGGGCACGGAATATGACGCAGATAATATGAGGAGACGCTTCTATAGACTGTTTTAATTGAAAGCACCTGGTACACCTGTATGGACAGTATGTTATTGTTTCCCACCATGTCTATGCAGCTTTAGAATACGATTTGAATGATAAGAATTTCAACACTTGCCAAAGAAAAAAAATCAGACGAATGAAATGTGTGAGCGTCGGGATGCGAACTGGACAAATGGTGGAGTGAACGTCACCTGTGTGGGCCTGACGCGTATAGTCAGCCCTTTAACCGACAACTTTTGCTTGTCTTTCTCACCTTTTTTTATCACGACACACAACAACAATACAAGATGGATTCACCGCAAGGCTCTTCATCTCATCCCGATGCCGAAAGTCCAAAGGCAAAGGCTTTGAACCTCTACAGAAGACGCCTCTTGGAACATCGCGAAAAAGATGCACAGCTCAAGACCTGTACGATCTCTCATTGATTGCTAAACCAACCTTGACTCAATCGCTTTGATGTTTGTCTAGTGCGACAGGGTCTTCGAGAGCTGGAAAGAGATTACGACAAGTCCGAAGACGATATCAAGGCACTACAGAGTGTCGGTCAGGTCATTGGTGAAGTGCTGAAACAACTCGACGACGAACGATGTAAGGCGCACGGGGAATGTGTGTTGTCATGAATGGCTGATCGCTAACGGACCATCAGTTATTGTCAAGAACACAAGTGGACCGCGCTATGTCGTGGGCTGCCGCAACACAGTCGACAAGGAAAAGCTCAAGCAGGGTGCGCGAGTGGCCCTGGACATGACGACGCTTACCATCATGCGCATCCTGCCACGCGAGGTCGACCCGCTCGTGTACAACATGTCGATGGAGGACCCGGGTAGTATCAGCTTTGCCGGTATCGGTGGCCTGTCCGAGCAGATTCGCGAGCTGCGCGAGGTGATCGAACTGCCCCTGCTGAATCCCGAGCTCTTCTTGCGTGTCGGCATCAAGCCTCCCAAGGGCGTATTGCTGTACGGCCCGCCCGGTACAGGCAAAACCTTGTTGGCCAAGGCAGTGGCCAGCACGCTGTCTGTCAACTTTTTGAAGGTTGTGTCCTCTGCGATTGTCGACAAATACATTGGTGAAAGCGCACGATTGATTCGTGAGATGTTTGGTAAGTTCAAGACCTGGTATATCTATTGGTAGGGATGCCTGACGGTTGGTTGATAGGCTACGCAAAGGAGCATGAACCTTGTATTATTTTCATGGACGAAATCGACGCCATCGGTGGTCGTCGATTCTCGGAGGGCACGTCGGCCGATAGAGAAATCCAGCGTACGCTGATGGAACTGTTGAACCAAATGGACGGTTTCGACTACCTCGGACAGACCAAACTCATCATGGCGACCAACCGACCCGATACGCTCGACCCTGCCCTGCTGCGACCTGGCCGTCTCGATAGAAAGATTGAGATTCCCCTGCCCAATGAGCAAGGCCGCATGGAAATCCTGAAAATCCACGCCGGTCACATCACCAAGCATGGAGAAATAGGTATTTTTTAAGGGTAGCCTACGGATGGTCTACTGAACCCATGTGATAGATTACGAAGCCATTGTCAAGCTGTCCGACGGGTTCAACGGTGCCGACTTGCGAAACGTGTGTACCGAGGCGGGTATGTTTGCGATCCGGGAAGAACGCGATTACTGCATCCAGGAGGACTTTATGAAAGCGGTGCGCAAGGTGGCCGATGCCAAAAAGCTGGAGACCAAGTTGGATTATGACAAGATTTAATAAGAAAGTGTGTGTGTGCGACAAATACAAAAGAATTATGAAAGAAAAAACGAGTCTATGTACATTGGTCCATGCGTTCTTGTAGCCTTCGCGCCTTGCGCACACTCGTTGGTTCTCGGATAGGAAACGTGTCCAGCAGCTTCCAGTCAATGAGGCGGTACACGGCCCAGGAGGCTTCCAGGACGAGGTAACTCACGCAAACCTCCAAGACACCGCCACCCCAGCCAGGATAGAAGGCAGCCAGACCGCCCTCGCGATAGGTACTTTGCACGCAGTCAAAGAAACCTCTGTAATGATAGGTGGTATCGACGCCTGTATCCTGCAGCATGAGCTTAAAAACGATGGTATCAATCGGGTAAGTGATAGCGCGGGTTAGGATGCTGCTCGTGATGCCGCACACCAGCTCTGGGAAGAAGGTGCGGATCATGGCCGTATCCTTGGCGGCGGCATTGGGTTCATGCGGAAGTGCGCCTGCCGCGGCGGTGTCGGAGGCGAGGGCCAGGATGGCAGAGTGGTCCTGCATAGCGAGTTCGTCTGCTAGGCGACGGGCGGCGCGCTGCTGCCGGCGGCGTTGCTTGGCGTCCACTTTGGCCGGGGCGGTGAGTACGCGGTAGATGCGCTTGTACAAGGCCATAAGGAGCTTTTCGCTGAGGGCGTGGAGGATGGTGGAGGGAACAAAGGAGGACGTGATCGGAAGCTGGCCGGGTGTGCTGCCAATGCCCAGAAACAGACCGAGGTCGCGCCAGTAACACCGCGCAAAGTCTTTAATAGAGCGGATGGGCCGGTGTGTGCTCGCAGGCTGGACGCGAAGGACAAGAGCATTTCGGTAAAAAGGGTATAAAAAGATGTTGATAGCGTGCGCCAAGCTACGCCGGAGTCAAGTGAGTCTCAAGCATCCTGTGCATGTATGTTGTATTTACCTAGTGCTGAAAGTCTCTATCAGGTTAGCAGCCCAGAATGAATGGTGTTTCTGCACGACGGGCGCGTAGGCGGCCACAAATGACTCGTAGGTGGCTGTGATGGCTTGTCCGAGGAGACCCAAGCCAAAGCCTGTATAGAGGCTCGACAGACCATGGACGCGGCGTGTCTCGAGCATGTACCGTGCACAGTAAAGCGGCGTATCGCGCTGCCAGCTGTCGCGGCTCGGAAACGACTGCAGCCGGTGGCGAGCGACCACGACCGGGAAGCACAGCGCATAGTTCGTCACCACCGTCCCGATCGTCAATGCCCCTCCTGCGATCCGTTCGTGTGTTTCTATTTTCACGTCAGCCTTCACAGCACACGCGCTGGGTCTCTGTTTCTTCCTTCTTCTTTTGGTTACCTCGGCGTTCGAGAGGGGCGCTGTGTTGGCTGAGTGACGAGACGACGGCCGCGCGAGCTCGGACGATCGTGGCGGATCGGGCGCGCATGGCGGCTAAAGAAGACCCGTCGTTTTCGTCGTCTTGTTCATTTGGCACGTAGATGCTGCTGCCGAGCGACAGCAGGCTCAAGTACCCCGTCAGCGTCATGAAATACAGTAGTCACTTAGCAGGCCAGACGTACAGGATACAAGAAATAAAGGCAATGGCGCACCTGGCGCACTCCGCTGCTGCTGCTTCGGCTTCTGCTCGCGGCGAAAATTACATAATGAGTGGCCCGAATCAAGGGTTTTGTTATGCATTTTCTGTACGTAATTGGCTCATACCCATCCAGGCTCAACCATCATTCCTGAGCTGTTAACACTCACTCACCGAGTAAAACAGGTGTATGGTATCCATCGCGTCATCTGAAGGCATGCATATTCCTTCCTTATGAAAAGAAGAAAGGCAGTCCTAAAACCATGATATCCTCGGATGAATGGACAGTGGCGCACGTGTACGGTGCATTGTTATGGTTACCGATACAGTGGGCTGGCAAGCCAGTAAAGCCGGAGATGGGGTCGTACATAACTCATTCAGGCTTGGCTCAAAGTCAAAAATCCAGTCAAGCTGCATAATCATGTGCAAAAATAGTGAGAAGTCGATGTATCTGCTTGTGTTGTCAGTATACGAAGCAATGCCATACGTATAGAGCGTGCCAAGTTCCCTATATGTTACATTTTCTGTTACATGCATATTCTTAATGAAATCGAGAGACAGAAAAGAGCTTAAAAGCAATAATAGCATTACATACATAAAGCCAAGGGATGATTCAGCCAAATCATTATGGGCTCTCCTTTCTTTTGTTTTCTTCCGTGGAGCTGGCAATTTAGTGGACCGCTCAGGGTTCTTGCTGGCCAAGAAAAAAAAATAATTCTATTCATGAACAAAGGGCCGACAGCATGCACATAGAATGCTGATTTTTTACCCGCTCTCAGAACACCGACATGGTGGTACGGCATTGCATACAAAAATGACACTAATAAGATCAAACACAGAGAGGTACACACGTATTGGAAAAAGGTGAAGAGATATATTGTCTTCCGTTGATGAGGCCGTGACACGTTGGACAAAAAAAGGAGAGAGCTATACAGATAGTCAAACGGTGACGTGACAGATTCACTTTGATTCTCCATACTGTACTCTCTCCTGTTTTGAGAAGACACCATGATGGCGAACACAGAAAAAAAGATTTCATCTAAAATTAATGACTGTCCGTAGGTAGATGCCGAATTACCCGAGGTAGAGAAAAAGCAGAGACAAAACGTTACGTATCTATTCTGCGCCCGATCGCATTTTGAAGAGCAGCAATAGCTACTAAGCACGCAGAGTGTACGCCATTTTCGGTTGGCTGGGCTTAAGGAGACACACATAAAAGCTATTATTATGGTGCGCTCAGTCCACACTGCCTCAATAAAGGCGGCTCGTCACCGACGCACACTAAAACTGCCAAGCGGTCCCTGAATAAAACCTACTGGGCATATGTACACAGAAAAAAAAAAAAAAAACCACCAACAACAATACAATGGATCCCCGCCCTGATAGAACCGCTTCCCTCATTCCCTTAACCTGGAAGGCAAATGAAAAAAGGCAGCATTGCATCTGTACAAACGTAGACAACAAACCGATCTTTTATCATTGCGGCGCCTCAATTGCATACCTGAAACGAGCCACACTCGGCAATGTGCTGTGTTTGTCTTGGAAGAGGAAGAAGAAATCAATGTTGCACAAGCTAAATTGTCACGCAGACAGCACGGGAAGCGGTACGCTTTAAATACAAACGTACTGCTTGCTTCAATTCCTCTTTATCTCTTTTCTTTTCCACTTTTCAACACCCCTTCCCTTCACTTTTCGCGAAGCTACTTTCGCCCCACCACTTCCTTTCCTTTCTTTATTCATCATGTACAAAGTACTTGTATCGCTTGCCATTATCATGGCAGCCTGTATGGCGACGCTGGTCTCAGCCATACCCATTCCCGCCTCCTTCCACGCCAAGCGCGCCGCCGCCGCCGTCGATTTAGCGAGCTATGAAGCTGCCAATGCGGCCGCACTCGCCTCGATGCAGAAGGCGCAAAACGACGCTATTGCGAAACAATCCGCCATCAACGCTAAGCAGATTGCTGCCAACAAGGCCCAAGAATCCAAGAATGCGGCTGCTGTGCAGTCGCAGGCTTATGGCGGTAGCTCCAACACGAAGAAGCATTCGAAGCCCACCGCAACCCCCACCGCCGCATCTTCCGCCAAAGCAACGTCCACCACCTCCGGCAAAAAATCGAAATCGACTTCGACCTCGTCTTCGTCTTCGGGTAGCGGATCGTATAAGTTCTCGGGCGATGGTACCTGGTACAACCCCGGCATGGGTTCCTGCGGTATCGAAAACTCGGCCACGGATTTGATCGCTGCCATGAACGTAGAGCAGATGGCCAACGGTGGCAACCCCAACAGCAACAAGAACTGCAACCGCAAGGTCAACATTAAGGGTCCCAACGGTACCGTTACTGTTACGGTGACGGATACCTGCCCTTCCTGCGCCTCAGGCAGCATTGGTATGTCCTGATACACACTTGATGTGTTCATGTGTGCTGACCCTTTTTTCTGATGTAGATCTGAGTCCCGCCGCCTTTGAGAAGATTGCGTCCCTGGCTGACGGTCGTGTCACTATCAACTGGAACTGGGCCTAAAGCACATCTTTTATCGCTCCAGCACACCTTCCCATCATGTACTTCTAGTGGCCTAGACACACGTTTCCTTGTTTCTACTATGTATATCACTCCAAACTTCTTGTTTTTTTTTATTATTTCCACCGGGAAAATAAAAAAAAAAAGACGCTCTCGCTCTTTGCCTTTCCTTGCGCATTCGAGCAAGAAGCAGCAGAAGAAACGCATACCACGTCTCCCACCCACAAATGCGTTTTAGATTCAACTTCCTGCATAGCACGTTCATGTGTTCCATGCCTCCTCAAAGGATGCTACCGTCAGTCGTATATGGATAGTATCTACACCCCTTTGATTATTCAGAGGCTACTGATATGAAAAAATATGCCTCCACGCTATTTTCGGATAGTTTTGAAAACGAAATAAATATAATATGGGCATCCAAAAAAGTCCAAATCACGATAATTAAAAGGTGTGAAACTTTATTAGGCGCAAATACAATGAAAGCTGCAGTATATAGTTCTTTATTACTCTCGAAATTACAAAGAAAAACGATCAAGGCGTTAGTAGGTGTATGAATGTAGTGTACTAAATAAAAGGCTATTGTGATTGTGAAGGGATATCTTGTTTTAAGGTAAAGAAGAGGGACAAGGACGTCAAGACAGGGCGGTCGCAGCGGTGGACATGACGTCTACTATCGATGTGGAGGGAGCAGTGGAGGTGGTGGAGGTGGTGGAGGCAGTAGGGTTCTCTTCTTGACCTGGGACGGCGAGGTTGATGGAGCTCGTGTGCTTTTGTGCACGACCAAAGCTATCGTTCGACGGTTTCGTGCGAGGCAACGGAGACGACTCGCTGACGACCGGCGGAACTTGGATCTGAGGCGAAGTGGCCTTTCCCACTGCGTCAGCTTTGACACCGAGGTTTCGCAGCGTCCATGGCAAGGCGCCTAATCTGTTACAACAAATATGTGTGAGTATAGACCCGAAAAGTCAACCTCGTCATCTCATCTGGCCCCCAAAAGATCGGCAGCAACCAGAAAATAGTTCCTGTTTTTTCTTACCTGGCGTAAAACATTTGGAGACGGAGCCGGGTCGCCTCCTGGTACAGATCAGGCACAGTGCGGCTACTGTAGTATCCCTGACGGACATTCCGAATAAAGACATAAAACTCGCAAACAGCGACGAGTCGGTCGCGGCAGTAGCGGTCGATGCAGGCCCAGTCGTCAAAGTAGGATGTCCGGAACCGATACGGCAGCTCGGGCTGGTCCTGACGGCCGCAGGCCTGGCACGCGCCCGCATTGTTGAGTGGGTTACCGCCGTTTGAGATGCGCTCCCAAATCAGGGCCTTGGAGGACGAGATGCGGAGGGGCGAATCGGCCGAGCGCTGGGACTGTTCCTCGGCAAACCCAGGCGGGGTATCTTCAATGAAGCATGTGTTCATCACGATGGCCTCACCCACCTTGCGGGGCGAGAGGCGTGGGTTGGCTCCGAACCGCAGGCATGGGTCGACGTCCTCATTCTGAATGTTTTTCAGGAACGAGAGGCTGTGCAGTTTCCGGAGGGGCATGGACGGGCTGGCCTTGACGAACTCTTCAAACTCGGCGAGCATCATAGGGTCCATCCAGTCGTGCGGGACGAGGCCGGGGGAGGCATTCTCCGGGAAGAACGCGGCGAGGTCGCGGGCAGCGCGCCGTTCAGGGTCGGCCTGTGCGGTTCCTGCTGAGTCGAGGTCATCCGAGGCGTCATCCAAAGGGTCGGGTATAGCAGGCGAATGATGTGGGTGTTGGTGTTGGTGTTGTTGATGCTGCTGTTGCTGCTGCTGCTGAAGTTGGCTGCTCTCGTCGGCCATTTCTTCCATCTTGAGCCGAAGCTCCTTGAGCTGCATTTGCTCAGCCGCGAGCTGCTCGCGCGTCTCTTGGAGCTGCTTCTCGAGGTGTTTCTGGGCGACCTCGAGATTGTGTTTCTCACGTTTCTCGTTGGCGACCATGCCATTGGCTTCCTCGAACAAGCGGCGCGACAAATCCTCGAGCTCGCTCTCGACCATGTCTTTGGAATGCTGTATCTCGGCTACGCGCTCGATTTCGTCCACGTACTTGTCGTTCAGCATCTCCATGTCTCTTTTGAGGGCGCGGAACTCTTCATCTTTGCTTGCGAGGTGGCTCTCGACCTCGTTGACAGAGGCCTGGAGCGAGTCGATTTCTTTCCGCTGGCCGGCAATGCGGACCTGCTCCTCTTTGAGCCGAGTCTCGAGATCCTTGATTTCCTGCTCGTGCGAGCGCTTTTCGCTCTGGAGCTGCTCGAGGATGGGTATCGTCCGCTCGCAGAGTGAGCACTGGGTTGAGGTCGGAGAGGCGAGAATGTGGTTGCAGGGGCAGTCCTGCTGTTGCTGTTGTAGAGGGCGAGGAGGCTGTGTCAGGGTGTGAATGTCGTCGCTCGAGGATGAGCGTGGCGTGGACAGGTGTTTGTAGCTAACGCTGCGCTGCTGTATACGAAGAGGCGTAGGCGAGGACGAACTGGGCGACATGGGGAGCGAGGGTGGAAGTGGGATGAATTTGGGTTCGGGGTTCATTGCCTTGTCGACCACCGCTGCCTGCAAGCGTGAATAGAGACCTGCAATGTTCCTGGCTCTGTCGTCTGCTGCGAGTGGTGAATCAAGCCCAATTGTGTTGTCGTTATTGCTCATATTGTTGCTGTTGTTATTGTTGTTACTATTCGTGTGGTCGACGGCCATAACGAACAAACGAGCGAACGAAAGGGACAAAGACTTGGATAAAAGAAGAAACCGCAAATCTAAGTGGTCCACACATTGAGGCGGGGTGTCAATTTGGACGAAGTACCAAGTTACAGCTTACAGCGTGGCTGGAGTCACTGACCCTCGCCAAAGGCTTCTTATTACTTTTCTATTGATGATATGTCTGTCTACTACGCTTTCTACATGGCATTGCCGTAGGTTGCCGTACATGTGCCCGCCGAGTCCTTTTTGATGGATAATGACGTTGCCTGCAAATTTATGACCTAGATAGAGATGCATTATACGTATTCAATTAAGCGAGTGAGTAGGTGCTTCTTAACTTTACTTCCATATTCAGTCTTTTCTTTGTTACCTCCAAAATGACTTGTGCCCCATACTTCAGCGTTCTTTAGTCCACGCTCTTTAAAAACTCTGCGGAACTCGTCTACTATGAGTGGGCCGAGAATACCGCACCGCTTATCGCGCATCGTGTGTGTGCAGACCAACACGACGGTATCCACGTCCATGTCTTCACACGGGATATCAGGCAACGCTGTTGCTTTGGGTTCCTTCCACAGGGTCTCCAGGACAGAGTAAAAGGGCGACTGAGTCAGTGCCTTTGGATCCACTGCACGGTACTTCTTAAAATCAGGGAACACGAGGATATCCGGCCTGGCTCCTCGCTCGGAGGGTCGCTCGCAGACGGTCGTGAGGAGATCAAGTGGGCTGCTGTCAAGGTTACGGTGTTGCTTCAAGAAGTCATTCTTCGCGAGCTCGGTCGACTGAACATAGCCACCTTTCACCGCCTCAACCTTGGCCCGGTTCCACTCGGGTGCGTCCTGCCCGATGCAGGCCACGATATGCCGCGCACTCGGGGGCCGCTCAGGAAAAGGGTCCGCAAAATCGACCTTGCCGCCAATCACGTTTGGGAGCGGGTGGTTCTTGCAGGGCACATAGCCGTTCTCAAAGGTGCGGTTCGCTTCGCCAGGGCAGCAGGGCTCGAACCGATCGAGTGGAAAAGGCTCGTTGTCGAACGGAATGGCCGAATGGGATTGCCTCACCCGGAGTATAGGACGGATAGGCAGTCCACGAATGCGAGGTACGACGGATCGCAGCATGGCAGTGAAGAGGTATAAGCGATCGGTGGAGGTATAAACTTCTCTTTTTCTGCAAAAGGTGCTTCTTTTATATTGACAAAAGTCCGCCTTTTCGACAGGCAGTTGATCCGGTTGGCCGCGGGCATTTTCCCCGGTTGGCCGCGACCCATCTACGTACATTATGTCATTACCAAACAAGGATTGTATTCACCTAATCTCCATGGAAAGGTCTCTTTCTGGCAATGCTCTCCAGAATTTTCTTATATTCTAAAGAAGGAATTGAGAGTCGCTTGTGATAATTGCGTTTTCATGGTAGTGCCATTCTACTGTATCATTGGTCAAGACGCTCTACAATTCATGCATTAGATACTGCTTGATAACCAGCCTCACCATGAATTACGAATGGAAAACGTATCACTGATAGCTGATGCCTGATGCCTGGTAATAATATATCGCAAGCAAAATAACCTCATTATTACACTACTTATTGAGAATATGACGGGTTGGGATATCTCTCGTCATCTCACGCGAGCATATTCTCATTGAGGCCGTCTAATGCAGAAGCACTCACTGTTGGCCGTTACTGACTAGCGAGCTTTAGCTTTTCTTCTAAGGTGGAAAATAAAGGGAAAGTCGAGTCACCATTAATACTATAAGCATTGTATCTGCTATGGCAAGATATTTAAGGATATGCATTATATTCTATCGAGAAGCTGGACGTACCGTTTACATATCAAAGGGGCAACCATACGGTTTGTTCCAATTAAAGTACAACGCCTGATCTGTGTATATCCGGCCATCGAGTCAAACGAGATGAGCAGCACTGGTCGAGTCGTCTTTACCACTTAAGACCAATTGTTCGCTGTTGGTGCAGTCTCGTTAGCCAAATGTGTCCAAGATGCATGAGACGGAATTCCTTGTGAAAAATTGAATGCATTCAGGGGGGCATAACACACTGTATCGCTAAATATCCTGCATTCGCTGCAATCGAAGATCCTGAACGCATATGTCATATGAAAGCCTTGATAATCGCCGAAATGGATTTAAACGTGAGCACCCCAGAAGTACGGAAGCATAAAAAATGGCGGAGGGAGAGCGTAATATGTTTGAGCGACAGTGATCGGGTGTATGTGTATGTCCCGAGCTTGTTCGTAGCTACCATAAGTAGGACGTACGAACAAGTTCAGTGCCCTTCCACCGGGACAAAAATACCATTTCGCCCACGTCCATTTTCGCCTGTTAGCAGGGCAACTGAACGTTGGGGTGCATACACCGTTGTAGGTGAAAGAAGTACATGACTTACCAATACACCATGAAAAAAAAGAGAGTTGCATGGATGCCATTGGTCGGGTTGAGAGAAAACCGCCAAACAGTGTGTCACGGGACGATGGGGTTCTCGCTCGTGACACACAGGATATGAGTTTGTTCTTATGCATGCGCCTACGCTATGGCTCTATAGTACAATTGAACTTTCCACTACAGTTCGCCTGGCTCATTATTCCCAATATACTCATATAAAACAGGCGATACATCTCTCCTACTTTGCCATATTCAAACAAATCACCGACTGAAAGCGTGTGTATGTCCCCAATTTTTTAATCGACACATAGGGATTTTCCACCGCTCTTTTTTTTCACTTTTTTCTCCAACTTCACGCATACACAGCCCATATACACAACAATGAGCGATAACGAACGCTCAGGCGCAAGCTCAGGTTTGGCGGATGACGAGTTGTCATTGCCCAAAGGTAGGATTTGCGTTGCTTTCGAGCGCACGTCATCTTCACGGTCCTAATTAACTTGCATGGCTAGCCACCGTACAGAAATTGATCAACGAAATGATGCCCGACGACGTAATGTGTGCCAGAGACACCCGCGATCTCTTGATTGACTCTTGCGTCGGTAAGCAACTTTGCACACCCGTAGCCGACCAGCGACCCCAGTAGACTGACCAGGATGTCACGTTAGAATTTATCCATCTGATCGCGTCCGAAGCCAACGAGATTTGCGAGAAAGAAACCAAAAAGACGATCGCAGGCGAACATGTCGTCGCTGCCCTTCAGACACTCGGCTTCGAAGAGTATGTCGAAGAAGTCGACGAGGTTTTCAAGGAACACAAGAAGCAACAAAAGGTAACCGTGTGAGACACATATATGATATCATACTCTATGTATGTTGACAACATCCATGGTATTTTAGGAGCGCGACCGGAAAAGCACCCGACTGGAAAACACCGGTATCGCAGAGGAAGAGCTTTTACGGCAGCAAGAGATGCTCTTTGCTCAGTCGAGGCTCAAATTCGAGGCACAGCAGCAATAGTTTCCATTCTTTGCCTATTCTTTGTGCTTATATTTTGCTCCTTTTCTCCCATCTTGCTCCTTCATTTACTGACCTGTCCCCTCGCCACCCAGCTCTACGCACAAACTCACCCACGCGCGCATTTCCTACCTGTAGTCCCGCTCATACTCGTACATACAATATATCTCTTCTCCTTCTTCCTTACGTCTCTACAGAAGCATGCTGATTGTGGACATCGGCCAAGGCCTTTATCATCAATGGATATGACATAGTAGGCATCAGGCATAGATGGAATGATAAGATAACTAGCAGTGGTGAATCTGCAATAATTCACTGCAATTTGGGTGGGTGGCGCTCTCGGTGCGTGACGCGTTGTCTTCTTTGCCTCGATTTTTGCTGCCCATCATTTTTTGCCCTCCTTCTGTCTTTTCAAACACTCCTCCGTCTGTGAAATGGTAAACCCATTCTGTCTGGATCTCGTCCGTGCCTAATCCCTGTATAGACAAACTACATCTTGTTCGAGTCCGCCTCCGGATATGCTCTCTTTGAGCGTCTTCAATCGGAGGAGATTGGTGGTAAGCTCGAGGCTGTCCAGAAGACCATCGATGATCTGCCCTCTTTCGGCAAGCAAGTCAAGCTCAAGTCGTTTTCGCCTTTCAAGAGCGCTGCTGACGCTCTCGAGAATGCCAACGATGTCTCCGAGGGTAAGTCCTTTATTGACATGCCGTGCATGTGTGCAGGATTCTCAGTTCCTTTTTTTTTGTTGCAATTTTTTTTTTATTTTTGACAGGTGTTGTCAACGACTCGCTGAAATCGTTTTTGGAGCTGAACCTTCCCAAGCCTGGCAAGAAGTCCAAGTTCGAGCTCGGTGTGGCCGATAAGAACTTGGCTGGTGCCATCAAGAGCGAGTGCGGATACGACTGCACCACTGGTGAGCTCGCTCAGGAACTCATCCGTGGCATTCGTCTTTGGTCTGAGCAGCTCCTCTCGCAGCTCAAGGAGGGCGATATCACCAAGGCTCAGCTCGGTCTCGGTCACAGCTACTCGCGTGCCAAGGTCAAGTTCAACGTCAACCGTTCCGACAACATGATCATCCAAGCCATCGCCCTCGTGGACCAGCTCGACAAGGACGTCAACACATTCGCCATGCGCATCAAGGAGTGGTACTCGTGGCACTTCCCCGAGCTCGTCAAGATCGTGTCGGACAACTACACCTACGCTCGTCTCGTCAAGGTGATCAAGGACAAGGCCGAGATCAACGAGGAGGTCATTGCCAAAATCAAGGAAGTTCTCAACGATGACGAGTCTACCACTACCCAAATTGTCGACGCCGCACGTGCCTCCATGGGTACCGACATCTCGCCCGTTGACATGATCAACGTCCTTAACTTTGCTGACCGTGTCATCAGCTTATCCGAGTACCGCGCAAAGCTCCACGACTACCTGAACTCCAAAATGTCGCAGGTCGCTCCCAGTCTGGCTGCTGTCATTGGCGACGTCATTGGCGCCCGCCTCATCTCCCACGCCGGCTCGCTCACCAACCTCTCCAAATGCCCTGCTTCCACTCTCCAGATCCTCGGTGCTGAGAAGGCACTGTTCCGCGCCCTCAAGACCAAGGGTAACACCCCCAAGTATGGTCTGATCTACCACTCCTCGTTCGTCGGCCGCGCTGGCCAGAAGCACAAGGGCCGTATCTCTCGTTTCCTCGCAAACAAATGTTCCATCGCTTCCCGTATCGACTGCTTCAGCGAGGATCCCAGCCCTAAGTTTGGTGAGGCCCTGCGGTCTCAGATGGAGGAGCGTCTCGAGTATCTCGCTAGTGGCGTTGCTCCCAAGAAGAACATCGATGTCATGCAGAGTGTCCTTGCGGATATGGCTGCGGACGAGCCCGAGGAGATGGACGTCGATGTGAAGGCCAAGGCTGGCGCTAAGCGTGCCCGCGACGACGCTGACGAGAAGAAGGAGGAGGAGACTGCCAAGAAAGCCAAGAAGGAGAAGAAGGAGAAGAAGAAGGAGAAGAAGGACAAGTCTGAGAAGAAGAAGGACAAGAAGAAGGAGGAGGAGCCCGCTGCCGTCAAGAGCGAGGACAAGGCCGAGAAGAAGAAAGAGAAGAAGGACAAGAAAGAGAAGAAGGCCAAAAAGGAGAAGAAGGACAAGAAGGAGAAGGCCTAAGTTTGTTACTGGCAACATCCCTCTCTCACTCTCTCTCTATCTCTCCCGCTGGCATCCCAACGTTCAACCTATTTCATGCATTTCTCATTATCTTTTTCCTTTGCGTTTCTTTTTTTTCCAATTTTATATATAAAAGTGTACTCCATTACAGATTGAATCATTTGCGAGTTATTTGGTGGCATGTAGTAAAGCTCATTGTAGGATTAAATCTATCCAGGGTCATGGTCGTAGTCAGGACCAGGACCAAGCCGTTTGTCGGAATTGTGGGTGAGTTACCATGGTAGCACTAACACAGTGTCTAGAGGCATACTGGTTCTTTGGCCCTACGGTGATGAGTATCATTGACCCAACCAGATCTATTATCGCTATGATAAGTACATTACGCTGTCAGAGGCACACGGATTATGTGTAGTCATGTTATCTCATTCATTGGTTCAATTTACTAGCTTTATTGAGCATTAAATCTTTTATATGGACCGCCGAGTTAAATCAGCTGGCGCATAATTATTACAGTTGTCTTGCGGAATGTGGCTAGGCTTTTCATTGAGACCCAGGATAGAGTGCTTTTCGTCTTGGGAATAGGAATCAAACTGATATGCATCATGATCATCGTGAAGGTGTTGCCGTAGGTGGGGTGCTTCCCATTTGTGTCCGTACCATGATACCAAGTAAAGACCTATCATAACCAAGTACTGCAATGCAAGCATGGCTAGAACTGACCCTGTTTCTGCTCGCTCGGTGAAATATTTCATGGTCTCGTCATCTTTGCCGCTTGTCGAGCTATGATCACCGTAGAGGCCGTATCCAAGCACAATATACAAGAACACGAGAACACCACCAATGGCGTCAACCACAGGGAGGATGATCACCAGAATGGCGTAGGCTGTGAAGGAGCCAATGGATGGGATCTGCTGTCGCTGGATATAGACCAATAATGGCAAGAGACCTGCCATCGACCACTCTGCGCCGGTTTGGAGTACCCAGGATACTATGCCAGGGATGTCAATAGCATTGGCAAGGCGAAACGGTTCGGTGCCGTTTCTCGAGGATGCAGGCACCGTTTCCAGCGGAGACGGCTGAGGAAAGCTTCTTATAGATGTGTCAGTCCCAGCCAGGCCTGTGTCCTCCTCCGGTATGCCGAAAGTGTTTGTCTCTGCTATAGCGGTGTTGCTACCGACTACCAGGGTTGTGGACATCGATTCTGTACGAGTCGGGCTTGCAATTGGCTCCACCGCGGATGCCGTGTGATTTTGGTTTGCACCGCTGGATTTATGGTAGCGGAACGGCGCCAGTTCCTTGGGCGTGCGGGTTTCGTTGAAGATCGTACATAAGACGATTATCACCGCACATAGATAGCCGCTGTACAAGAGCAAACGCGATATCGTACCGCGCCATCCACCTTGCTGCCTTGCCACGCGCCATAAGACGTATAGAGCGATGATCCAGTTTATGGCTTCGGATAAACTATCCAGGATTCTCACCAGCGCAGAGCATTCAATACACTCATATGCCTTGTCGCTAAACCAGTACTTGTAGAAGGCGCGATGAAGTATGAGCGTGTAAATTGCGACGGCCAAAAATGCAGAAATAAAGAGCAGCGTGCCAGGGAATTCAAAAAACTGCGTGAGCTCGGCGGACTGGCGTTGTCGTTGTCGTTGTCGTTGTTGTCGGCGGCGGCGCAATTGAAGCGCAGTCTTGGCACACAGAAACGCGCTCATGGACAACCCCACCAGCCTGCTAGTGACGTTTACCCAAAATATGGTGTTCGTCATGATGGAAGGCAGAAAAGTGGAAGAGAACGCTGCGCAATCGAACTTCTCTGCTTCTGGGACAAAAGTCTATCTGAGTTGATGCTGAGTATTCGCCGCCCTGATGTAACCATCGACGCTCATATTTAAGGGAAAGGGCATTGTAATACAGTACCTCAGCACAGTGACACGCCAGACCAGGCTGTAACACGTACATTTACCAATGGAACGAGCGGGCAAGCATTGATATTTCTGAACCCCCTTTATGGTATTTATAAGGTTCAAACATGCAAATTAGGAAATACACAGACACTATATGTGAACCAAGGAAGTCAATGGTTTTCTTGTGAAGATATGGATCTGTTCAAGTACTCAACATGACAAGATATCATATTAATCTACGTTATTTGTATTCATCGGCAGATAGCTGCTATACCATAAGAAATTAGGATATGGATCTCTTGTGCGAGGGATCACTCTGTTTAGAAAAATTGTATACCGCTTCCATGGCACTATGCAAGCAAACACACCAACAGCACGAGCAACTTTATCATGCTGTACTACAACAGAAACCAGAGTAGGATAAGGTCACATACAGCTATATTTTCTGCCCTTCGTTTGCCCTTACCAACACGCTCTCGCGTAAATCAAGAAACGAGACAAAACATTGGATATGGGAATCCCAAGAAAAAGAATTAAAGTACTGCATTGTAAAGTTGGCCCTTTTGTTGACGTCAATGTCTCCTAGCCGTAAACTATCAGGACTTCCAACCACCAAGGAAACCTTTGCCTAAGTTGCTGCTCTTTATACGGTGCTTCTCTGCGTCAACATATTTAAAATGGGATTCGTTTGACCACATACATTAACATGTCGCTTAGACAATACTTGGCTGATGTAACGCGCGAGTGCTTGCAGCTTTCAGGGTGGTTCATTATCCGGAATTACTGTGATGTCTGATGTGTACGCAAGCTGGTATTGCCCTGGTTTTCAGTCATGTGTATATGACTTCCAACGTTCTCACCCTATTCCAGTGGCTCCTCCCTGTCTGGCACTTCCTGAAGCCCTTCTTTATACCTTATACGAAAGTACAGTAATTTCTCATATTCCCCAAGACTGTGAGGGCGGACAGTCAAAGAAAGAAAAGGATCAATGCGGGGGTTTCTTGAGAGTGCAGCGTGTTTGGCGATGGAACCAAAGCTATGAGAAATCAGAGTCACTGCCTATAGTCGTCATAAATCAATTTTTGGAAGAGAAGCAGAGTGCAGAGTCGTTTATACAGCATGAGACTCTTATTTTTTATGTATGGCCCAAAGTGCGTGCGATGGGAGATTTACATGTGAAATAAATTCACCTGAGATCCAGATGCGCAAACTGTAAACCTGGACAGACGTCATGAAGACGCTGCAAGGCTTGATCTATATATATAAACCCTGCGAGACCCACTTGAACGGTTTCGAGCGTTCTAGCGCCACCTGATTCCGCGAGGTTGCTGAGGAAGTCATCGTAGCCGTATACAGCTATCCCAGATATGAAGATGTGCTTGATTTGCGGAAGGACTCCGAGACCGCTCATGTCGAGCTGCGTGAGGTCGAAAGTGCGATCGTAGGAGCAGTCGATCATGCGCACGCTGCTGAGCTGGCGTAGTCGGCAGATAGTCGGCATGATATGTCTTGCTGTGTTTCTTGCCACTCCAGAGACCGTGAGGTGGACGAGGTTAGGCGCAAGCGACAGGAGCTGAGACAAGTCGGCGTTATAGTTGCCTGTTCTTCTGTTGCTGTTCGAAGCTTCAATGTGAAGCTCTAGCAAAGGCTGCAGCGCTTGACGAGTACGCCCGATGATGCGAACGTAGTGGAGCTTGCCGAGGTAAAGGCGCGTCACTGTTCTGAGAGCACGCTCAAAAAAGAATACCAAACGTTCAAGTAGAACGTTCATTCTT
>JNEN01000787.1:0-15338 GCA_000697355.1 Syncephalastrum monosporum B8922 | reverse complement strand
GTCCTTGACTGGCCCGCTCAGTCGCCAGACCTTAATCCGATTGAGCGCCTCTGGGACCACCTCAAACGGAAGCTGAACGCTTATGAAAATAAGCCAACCGAGAAACGTTGAAAACCAAAATAATATTATACCAGAGTAGTTAGCTATATTATAAAAATCAACAACAAATACACCACATATATTATTCACATTGTAAGTTGTTAAAACTTACGAATGTGCTGGGAATTTTTAAAGGGATAAGTTCCCTTTAAACTCTTATAAAAAAATATCGACTACCAATAATAAAATGAAAATTTTATTTACTTGCAACAGGAGATATTTTACATGTGAATAAGAAATATTTTGTTATTTTATAAATAACTATATTTCTAAAATAATTATTATTTGCAAAATAATGATTATTTTCTTTTTTATATTAGTTACAAATAAAAGATATTTATAAGTAATTAAGATAAATATTAGTAATATGTTAATATGATTATTAATTCTAAACGTTGCTCACCAGCATGCAAGAGCTGTGGGAGCGAACCGAGCAAGAATGGGAGAAAATTGACCCACAGGTGTGCCAAGACCTCGTAGCAAGCATGCCTAGACGTCTAGAAGCAGTTAGGAGAGCTAAAGGGAAATATACGAAGTATTAAAATAAATTTTTAGCTAACACAAAAAAACTGGCGCAATGGGTTCGAATCCTGGACGGTGCATAACTTTCCATATATGGTAATCTGCGGAGTTTAAATACTTCTATATAATGCGCATTTGTTTGCGCTATTCATTGGTCCAAGTTACGTCTCTCTACGATGTATGGCTGCCAAGTTATAGCGGTTTTTCCAAAATATCGAAAACATTGCGCCCGTTTTTTGAGTCACTGTACACACCCTACAGCGTTCGAGGTTCGTGGAGAAAAAAAAGAAAAAAAGGTTAAGAATGGGCCAGACGAATTATGCGTCTCTGTGTAGAAGAAAAGAGGTAGAAAAGATCAGAGGAAATGTACGTCTCTGTGATAAAAGAAAAAGCCAAGAGGAATTATGCGTCTCTTGAGGAATAAGGGTAGCGGCTTGTACTTGTCGATGGGGAAGGCTGTTCCAACGGAGTCAACAGGATATGAACTTGAGAGTTATAAAGATATCGATGTATTGAATAAAGTATATTGTGGTAAACCATCACCCGTCGGGTCATCTCGTTACCGTTGAGAAAGTCTAGATTGGCCTCTATACCCAATCGTAGTATCGGTTGCTATCATGCACTTATTCAACTCCTCCATCGCCGGTTCAATTAACTGCATATGAAACCGTAAAGAAGTATTCCATACTGCTTCTCTCATCTAATGGCACAGGTAATCAGTACCAAGGGAAGTGCGCTTTACGTTACTGTAGATGCCTGTAATAGAGCCTGGTACCTTTTCCTATAAGTGCAATGTGTTAACCACTGAGCTATAACGGTTTGTGTACGTCTGCAGTATGGTTTCACTTTTCTCGGAGGCAACACAAAAAACTGGCGCAATGGGTTCGAATCCTGGACGGCGCATAACTTTCCATATATGGTAATCTGCGGAGTTTAAATACTTCTATATAATGCGCATTTGTTTGCGCTATTCATTGGTCCAAGTTACGTCTCTCTACGATGTATGGCTGCCAAGTTATAGCGGTTTTTCCAAAATATCGAAAACATTGCGCCAGTTTTTTGAGTCACTGTAACCCGACTCCACATTTTTTTTCCTTTTCCTTTTTCTTAATTTTTTACACACCTCTTTACTTTCCTCACCCCTTTTCTACTTTTTTCACCCCTTTCCTAGTTTTTTACGTACCTTGTACTTTTCTACGTACCATCGCACATTTCTACCATCTTCTTTACTTTTTTACAGACCATCGTACCTTTTTATCGGTCTTTTTACTTTTCTCACTTCCCTTCTCTTATTTCTTAACCCATTCCGCAGTACCATATTCCTTATCTATTAGTATATATAGGCTTCAGTTTTTGGCCCAACGAATAAATTCAGACTTTACTTCGACTTTACTTTCAGACTATCTTTACATACTCTCTGATACCTTTTTGCGCCAAAGCCGCACTCAGTCATACGTCTCCGTTGGTTCTCATTGCAAGTCACCACCGAAAACACCAAGTTGCAACCTCGCCATTTCGACATTGCGAAACCTTTTTTGACAAATTCTGTCCCTCTGATTTATTTCTCCGCTTCCGGACCTCTTCTATATCACCTCTTTGACACTTCACCTTTATTTTCTCCCACAAGCTTACATATAGCTTAGTTTTACCCTTTTTCTTCTCTTCTCTTTGCAAAGCCACATTTTTAAGCTTTGCTGGTGCTCATTGCGACATATAATAGTACCTATCCTCATATACAGTAGCTACTATTATCCCCTCTGATTAATAGCCTTACACTACACGAACCTACCAAGTGCCTTGCAGGTCACCTAGACCAAAACCCCACAAACAACCAAAAAAACCCACAACGCGTCAAACACATCTCTGTGGTTTGACTGGTGTTCACACATAAACAACACCGACCAATCAACTCGGTGTTAAGAACCTCAAATCCAAGCCAACCAACACCGGTTTCTTTGGAAGTGTCTTCCGCACGCTGATCTGAACTATGCCCGCGGCGCAGATCGCCCCGAGAATCGTGCGTGACACTGCTCTTGTCGTCTTGGTTTCGACGACTGCCTGCTTTCCAACAGGTGCATAGCCATACGGGCGACGCAAATTGATGTTGAAAGCAGCTTCATCAATAAAGACGCAATTCATGACGAAGTCAAGGTCGGTAGCAGCCCATTTCTTCGCCCATGCGATGTGTTTTTCGATCGTTGCGGGAGAATTGCGGGCCTCGGGATGCAGAGGCATTTTTTTCAGTGACAGGCTGCATTCCTCGGTCATGAACCGGTGCACAGCCGTTTTCTTGATGGATAACTCCTCAAAATGGCCTGTGAGGGCATCCACAACGTCAGCCACGCGTGCCGTCGGTTTCTCATCGATGAAATCCAGGACAAAGGATTTGCGCTCGTCATCCAGCACTGGCTCCCTTCCATTCACTTTTTCAGGAACCTCCACCTCGCCGGTCTCCTTGAACAGTTTGCACCAGCGCTGTGCCGTCTTTACTGGCATATTGTGTGCCCTGGCGGCCTCTGCTGCAGTGCACAACTTTTCGAGCTGATAATCGACAACCATTCTCTTCAGCTGATAGGGGTAGCGATTACCTTTGGAAGGAGCTCTCGTTGTGCTTTCTGCCTTTGTTGAGGTTTCAGCTTTCGGTGGCTCTTCCTCATCGCTAGGGTCAACAATCATTTCGACCGCGGCTGTCGTAGACGTGAAAGTATTGTAATTGGTCAATGTTTCCATCTCTGTTTCTAGGAGATCGTCGTCGGAATCCTCAATGACTGCCAAGTTCTCCTCGTTATAGGTAGTTCCATCACCCCGTTCGTATCGAAAATAGAATTGCTTTGACATGAAGACGAGTTGTTTTTAAAAAAAGAAAGGTGACCTTTGATTTGTTAACGCGACACTGAACTTATATATTTGATACACTGAGGCAGAAATCTAGCGAAACTCCAAATTTGCATTTGGCTTACTGCCCAAGCAACACTTGGCCTCAAATGCAGAGGCACTTGAGCTCAAATCCAGCGACACTCCAAATTTGGAAGCAACGCACTGGTGAGCGACACTCCATTCTAAAATCACGAAACTCCAAATTCTTTGGTGGGACACTGTAAATTCTTTCAGGCGCACTGGATCGCGGGACGACTGTATAACGGATGCGATCGTCATTTTGCGAAGAGCGTGTTGCTGCCGGAAGTGCAAAAGAGGGAAAGGACACACAGGACAGAACAATCGGACAGGAGGGACAAGAAGGTGACAGTCCAGAGGATGGTGTCATGAGCAGAATGCACACATGTGCAAAGTCCACCGTGCACCCCCTGAATTAATCAGGCATTCCTCGTCAACGAGCAACGTTTAGAGTTAATGATCATATTAACGTATTATCAATATCTATCTTGATTACTTATAAATATCTTTTATTTGTAACTAATATAAAAAAAGAAAACAATTATTATTTTAGAAATATAGCTATCATACGGTCCTTCCGAGGTTAAGTGGGGGGGGTGCTCAATTTCTCAGTGAGCCACTACAAAATTTGGAGCGTTGTGAGGTTGTGGTTGTAGGTAAGTTTATAAAAGAGGAATGGGTAATATGTAATGAGCACCAGTCAAACCACAAGGTATGTGTTTAACGTGTACGAGGATAAGAAAAGAAAAGAAATAAAGGTACAAAGGGAATAAAAGAGGAATATACGTCTCTTGATTATACAATTGGAGAGAATAAGATAAGAGGAAGGGTACGTCTCTTATGTGTGTAAAAGGAAATAAGAGGGCGGCTTGTGTTATCGGTGGAGTAGGCGATTCCAACGGAGGCAAAGGATAATATAAGCTGAAAGATAGCTTTGTATTTGTAGATGTGCAATTGACTGATTTATTGAGACAAAAACTATTTGGATATTTATACTGTTTTCAAAACTATGATGATTGAACAAAAAGTACTTTGAGGTTGAGTAAAAAATAAAAGGAAGGGAGGATGAGGTGGTTACGAGAAAAACGTTGGAGGGTGGAGCGTGTATGAAAAAGAAAAGAGGAGGGGAGTGTGGTATAGGATTATCTGTTTAGTAGTCGTGTCTTTGATGAGTGAGTATTCATCATGACTATGTCGTAACTGGATGTACGGTTGCTTAACACAAACATTATACATGATCTAGTATAATGAAACTTTGTTAATTTTACTTAAATTATTTTCGTCACCTATAATACCTTTCAACCCTTTATTCCTATATTCCTATTTGTACGGTAAATACATATTACCTACTCTCCAGGATAATTATCTCATTGGATCTCTCTCATGACTGACACATATATATACAGTAGATAAATCGTAGACTATCATAGGACTTTTGAGGACCTTTCCAATACAAGACACAGTCTCACTTACTCCTTCTTGTTACCAATCTCTTACACACTCGTTCACATTTCCCACTTTCCAAGTCTACCTTTTATCTCATTTTTTTAAGTGAATTCTCCCTGTCTTACCAACCATGTCTTTCAACAACAACGAAGTCCGCCCCAACTCTGCCTCGCCCCGCATAGAGGGTCACGAAGTTGTCTCGCAGGTGGAGCAACACCAAGAGCAGCCACAAGAACCCCAGCAGCAGCAGCAGCAGCAGCAACAGCAAGAGCAGCTGCAAGAGCAGCTGCAAGAGCCCGAACAACAGCTACAAGAGCCTCAGCTGCAAGAAGTTGACAAGTCTGCTGTGTCGACACCTGTTTCTCAGGCCGAGCCTGAAGACATTGAGATGGCAGATGCCCCCAACAAGGCCGACAAGAAGGGCAAGAAGGCCATGCGCAAGGATGTTCCGTCTCCTGTTGCTTCCTCGTCGGCATTGTTTTCTCCCGGCAAGACTTCTTCGGCCAATTCCAAGTGGGCTACCCAGTCATTCATGCCAATGCAAGCTTGGAATGTTGACGATTTTTACCGTGCGGAGGCCGCCCGCGCCGATGCTTCGCTGGCCCCAGGAAGCAGCCCTGCCCAACGACTGGCTCGCCTGGAAGAAAAGGCCATTGAAGCGAAAGATTACATCATCGATCAGATGGGTGTAATGACCAAGGAACAACTTACCGCCGCAAATCAAGAATACGAGTTTTGGTGTGAAAAGCTCGAATTGATGCGTAAGCTGATCGCGGATGCTCCAAAGCTCCGTGGGGAAAATGTCACCAAGTTGACATCGCACCAAGTTGCGAACCCACAAGGATCCGGCGTGCCCGCCAACTTACCTCGATTCCGCTTGAAGAGCCACCTCCGCAAGGGCACGGAGAACCGGTACGCCTATGCTACGCCAGAGCAGTTTTTGGACGACTTCGAGGTGGTCCTCAGAGCCAACAACCAGTCTGTGGAGGCGAACTGGCGTCGCCTCTTCCCGCTCACGCACCCGGCGGATGGTAGGTTGTCAATCAGCCGCATGATCGAAGACCCTTCGATGGACTGGGCGAAATTCCGCCAGCGATTTTTCCAGATGCATACCAGTCCGTACCAGATCTATTACCGGCGCCATGCACTGTACTCGATGCGCAAGGGTCCCAAGCAGGCCTTGCACCCGTACGCGAACCGGTACAAGGAGTGTGCCGCGGCCGCAAACATCAAGGAGGACAGTGACCTTGTCTTCTTGTTCGTGTCGTCGTTGGACCGTGCAGCACGGCACAAGGCATGGTCGATTCTGGCGCACCGATACGGCACCAAGTTGCCAGATTCAATTGAGACGGCAATCGAAGCCCTCCTAGTCATGGAGGATAACCTGGAGCGAGATGGCCTTTTGTCAGCTGAAGACTCGGATGATGATATGGAAGAAAGCCGATTGTCCCGGCGCCAAAACCACCGAAGGGGCAAGCACCACCCTTTGCCGTTACCTGGTAGTGCTACCTCGCTCGCACCCCGCAAATTCCGGGCCGACCAACGCTCGAACCTGTGCCGGTACTGCAAGAAAGTACCATTCAGATTTGGCCATGTCTGCCAAGAAATGAGAGCCGCCCGCCAAAACCGGGACATACACGCGCGAATGGCGCAGATACAAAACCGCGCGCATAACCTGAGCCTGGACTCGGAAGAGGCACAAGATGTCTGGAACTATGAAGCACAAAGTAAGCACAATATTACGTGCAGAGCTGCAAATACTTACAATCCATCTATCATGGTACCTTTGATCATACAGAATGAACAAGTACTCGCCTTGCTGGACACAGGCTGTGATACATCACTGATTAGTTCAAATTTTGTTGATCAAAATAAACTTACAATTGTACCTGAACAAAACTCTGGAAATATCATATTAGCAAAACAAAACATGACAACGCCTAGAATTGGAAAAGTCAAGGATATTAATATCCAGTACAATGGAAAACAGTTGCAGCATACCTTTGAAATCATGGACCTATCTGGTGGTATTCAAATTGCTATTGGTCTTGATCTCATGCCAAAGTTGGGAATTGCCTTGACAGGCTTAGCCACTTCATGGGAAAAACCAGCGAAAGCTGAAGTGGATCCTGTAGTTGTGGAAGTACCAACACCAAACAATTCCCCAGCTGGAACAAATGGGCAACATGAAAAGTTCCTTAAAGATATTCAGCATTTATTAAAAGAAAACACCAATATATCAAAGCATTCCTTCTGTACCATACCTGAATCGGTTGTCAGACTGGAAACACCTGCAGGTGTCACGTCCTACAGACGTCAATACGACTTGCCCATTGCAGCACAAAAAGTCATGGAAGACACCATAAAGCAGTGGGAAGCTGATGGCACAATTACTGAAGCACCTATAAATAATGCGTGGAACAGCCCTTTGACGTTAGCACCTAAAAAAGATGCGCAGGGAAACTACACAGGAAAACGACCTTGCTTAGACCCAAGACATATTAATAAGTTGCTTCCGGATGATAAATACCCTTTACCTCTTATCAGGGATATCTTCCATAAAATGCAGGGTGCCGCAGTCTTCACAACGCTGGACCTTAAAAGTGCGTTTCACAGGTTTCAGATCCATCCTGATGATCGGCATAAAACCTCATTTACTTTCAATGGCCGTGTATGGTGTTTTCGCGGTACGCCTTTTGGTCTAAAGCCAATCTCTTCTAAATTTCAGAGAGTCATGAACATAGTCTATAAAGACATGCCTTTCGTTACCTGCTTTGTGGATGATGTCGTCGTTTTCTCTAGAAACCTCGAGGAACACAAGAAGCACGTAATGGAAGCTATAAAGGCCTTGACAAATGTGAATTTGATTTTGAATCCTGATAAATGCCATTTTGCGCAAAAAGCAGTTTACCTACTTGGTTTCTGCATATCAGATCAAGGAATCACGCTCGACACGCGAAAAATATCAAATGCACACGAATGGCCGTTACCTAAGACAGGTAAAGATATCCAACGTTTCCTTGGTGTCATAAACTATTTCAGAGAACATATACCCAATATCTCGAAATTGACAGCACCCTTGGATCAGTTGAGAAATCATAACTCTCTGAAAGGCATTTGGTCAATATGTCACCAACAGGCATATGATAGACTCGTAACCATGCTTACACGAACGCCGATACTACGATATCCTGACATGCGTTATCCATTTTGCGTTGCAACAGATGCATCAAACTTGGGTATCGGGGCAGCCTTGTACCAGGTTATCGATGGTCAGACGCGTCACGTAGGTTTTATGGCCAGAGCACTGTCCAAATCCGAGAAGAATTATTCTGTCACAAAACGGGAACTACTAGCAGTCATCTTTGCACTAAAAAAGTTCCATAAGTTTTTGTGGGGTCAAAAGTTCACGTTGTATACCGACCACCGTGCTTTAACGTACCTGTTCACACAAAGGGTCGCGAATGCCATGATGATTACTTGGTTGGACACATTGTTGGAATACAATTTCGACATTGTCCACTTGCCTGGCCTGGACAATATCCTACCTGACCAGCTTTCTCGCCTTTTCCCAAGTGAAAAAGAGCTGGAGGGGAATAATAATGGTCAATTTCAAAAAGGCAAGAAAAAGGACCAAAAAGCGAGTCACATCGTCTCATATTCCCCAATAAGCATTGTGTCACGAGCAGCACAAATCGTGCGACCTTATCAAGATATGCTCACGCCTCCTGAAGAAGAAAGACAAGCGCTATTGGAAAAGACGCACTTGTTTGGACACTTCGGAGCAGAAGCAATGACCAAAGCTCTGCACAGTGACGGGATACATTGGCATACAATCAACGATGATGCATTAAAGGTTGTCAAAAAGTGTCCTCAGTGTCAAAAATACAATATTGTAAAACAAGGCTATCATCCGTGTGATCCATCGGTCACAGATTTCTGCCATGCGACCATTGGGCAATTGATTTAGCCGGTCCTTTCAAAACCACATTATTGGGCAACAATTATTTACTTGTAATGGTCGATATCTGTACCAGATTCTGTATCCTAAGACCAATAGTGAATAAGCAATCTGACACTATAACAAGGACACTGATACAAGTATTTTGTGATTTCGGATTCCCAAGGTACCTGCAATCTGACAACGGAACCGAATTCTCAAACAATATGTTAAGTAGCTTAGCAAAAGCTACTGGATTTGACCATAGGCTGGTCACACCATACCATCCACGAGCAAACGGAGTAGCAGAAAGATGGGTACAGTCATCTGTACGCTCTTTGAAAAAATGCATCCGTGGAGAAGTAAAAGACTGGGATCTATTTGTACCAGCAGTTCAATTGGCTTTAAACGCAAAAATTACTAAAAGACATGATTCTGCGCCGTATACCCTTATGTTTGCGCGTAAGATGAATAACTTTGAGAATTATACCCAAGACAGCCAATTGACACCAGCCTCTCAAAAAGAACTGTCAAGAAGAATTAAAGAAATGGAAGATGTAGTGTTTCCTGCAATCACAGAAAGAATAGAAGCAGTCATGAAAGCACAGAAAGATAAATTTGACAGTAAGCACATAATGGTTGACTTTTTAGAAAATGGTCAAGTCATGATAAAAGTAAGAGAACGAGCAGGCAAACTGGACCCACAATATGAAGGACCATATACAATCGTAAGACGCAACCAAGGTGGCGCATACGTTATAAAAAACGAAAAGAATGAAGTCCTACCAAGAGAATATGCACCATCACAATTAAAATTGATATCTCAAGATGAGGTTATACCCTGTGATGAGTTGTATGAAGTCCAAGCCATATTAGCTCATGAAGAAATACAACCTGGAGAATATAAATATAAAGTAAGATGGAAGGGATACACAGAAGATCATGATACCTGGGAGCATGAGGATGCATTCACCCAAAAGAAAACCATTAATAACTATTGGAAACGCATTGGGCAAAAACCAAACTTAAAGCCTGCACAAATTAAATCTGGACAACAGAAAGAAAAGCAGACTAAAGTTAATACACAAAAGGATACCCAAAAGAACTCCAATGCAAATACCAGTGATAAGAATCGTATACCCAGAAAAAGACAGAACAATGCTGAACCTACGCGCTCTTCCAAGAGACTCGCAACTAGACATTAGGTATTGCTCAATGCACAGATCAACAATCATACACAGATCTGCTTATACCTTTAATCCTAAAATATATACGCAAGCCAAACCTCAACCTTAAAACTCAATACCTAAAATATGTACAGTATACACAAGTTTATAATATGTGTACGCAACCTGGGTGGGGGCTATGTGGTATAGGATTATCTGTTTAGTAGTCGTGTCTTTGATGAGTGAGTATTCATCATGACTATGTCGTAACTGGATATACGGTTGCTTAACACAAACATCATACATGATCAAACATATCCTATTTGCATACAACCTCAAACAGTCCGTGTATCTCGGTACATCATTATATCTTTATTCCTACAGTATATTCTTATTTGTACGGTAAATACGTATTACCTAGTCTCAAGGATAATTATCTCATTGGATCTCTCTCTCATAACTGACACATATATATACAGTAGATAAATCGTAGACTATCGTATCATAATCACTTTTGATTACCTTTCCAATACAAGACACAGTCTCACTTACCCTTTCTTGCTACCAATCTCTTACACACTCATTCACATTTACCACTTTCCAAGTCTACCTTTTATCTCAGGGAGGATGAGATGGTTACGGAAGGAAAGGTGGAGGGTAGGGCGATTACAAGAAAAAATGTGGAGGCAGCAAAAGAGAAGTCAACAATGGGACGTAAAAGGAAGGTGGGTGTAACCTATGCATCTTCAGTGCTTGGTGGGACTTGACACCTTACACCGTGCCTGCCCCCTTTACACGATGGCATCTGGACTTCATTGGCGAACTGCCGCTGACACCTAGGGGCAACCGCTGGATTTTAGTCGCCGTGGATTATGCAACTAGCCATCCTATTGCGCGAGCCGTCCCTGACGCCACAGGTGAAGCCATAGCGAGTTTTATATTCGAAGAAATCGTGATGCGTTTTGGCTGCCCTACAGAGATCGTCACCGACCGCGGCGCCATATCATGTCCAAGGTCCTGGCCATGTATCTTGGCCGCATCAAGTTGCACCATCGTTTCACGTCCGCCTTTCATCCCAGGTCCAACGGCAAATGCGAACGAACCAACGGAATTCTGAAGCCAATGTTACGCAAATATGTGGACGGTGCCATATACCGCTGGGATGAATTCCTGCCCACTGCCGTTTTTGCCTGTCTAATTCGAAAGCATCGCACCACGGGCTATTCTCCGTTCTTTCTGACTTACGGCCAAGACCCAGTCCTCCCTGACGATACGTTGTCACCATGCGTTACACCCGAATCTGTACCTACCGAACAAGAGGCCGCAGATCATCGAGTGGGCGGTACACTCCGAGAACTCCGTGCCGCTCGACAAGCAGCTTTGGAACGCACAGACACCGATCGCGCAAAAGACAAAGCGCGCTGGGATCTAGTCATCAAACGGCAAGTCTTTTCAATTGGGGACTTTGTTCTTATGCGACACGAGAACCGCCTCGGCCTTGAGTACACGTGGAAAGACCCGTATAAGATCACGGCCTCCAACCCGGATACCGACATATACAAGCTCGAGTCCACGGATGGTAAACCTTATGCCTCTTGGGTACACACAGATCGCCTCCGTCCTGTCCACGTCAAAAACCCCTCTGCTCTGTCAAAATCCTGGTACGACCCAACCGCTGCCCGCAATGAATGGCGTACGACCATGGACACCATCACCGCACTCTTCTCGTCGCTGCTCGAGGACGAGCAACATTCTGGGGGGGGGGAGGTATTGTCGGGAACTAAAATCCCATTCCCTTTTCGCAAATGACATTAAGTGTTGCGCACGGCCATGAATCCTCTTTTGGAAACGCCTCCAAGAAGTCCTCCATCCTTTTACGGATGCGATACCGATTCCTCTCTTCTCCTCTTCCCTCCGACCTCTTGGCTATGACGATACGCGTCATAGCCTTATCCCTTTTATATAATTATCCCCTTCTCGCAGGCAATTGCCAAGACTTAGAAAAATATAAATACGCGAGAAGTAAAACAATAAAATTATCTTATCCACCCTCTTCTATTCTTTTGTTCCCCTTATAATCCACCTGGCCCTGACCTATCAGCCAAAAGGATTCCGACACTGCCGTGCGTAACATTTGACGTCATTTGGGGCAAAAGGTGAACGGAGTTAAACTCCCGACGAAAGACAACAACAGTACAAAACATAGTTTTTTGCGGCCAGTGTGGATTGAACACACGACCTTTAGATCTTCAGTCTAACGCTCTCCCAACTGAGCTATGGCCGCACTTATATTTTTGACACGATCTTTGATAATAATCTCAGCCTTACTCCTGGCATTTCCCAGATACATTTATTTTATTACTTTTCGCTCATTATGTTCTTCCACACACATTTGGGGAGGTCAATTCTGGTTGGTGGGGAGAAACCTCTGGACCAAATGTGCCAACCTCTGTTGGCAAATTTCAACTTTCATCCTTTCCTTCAAACTGCCGTCCGAAATTTCCAACCGCCCCCTCCCATTGAAATCCCGCTCAAATTCTATGGAAACCGTCACACCACATTTTGTCACTGTCACCCTATTTTTCCTTTTCTTTGATTTTTGCTTTTTCTTTAATCGTTACCTTCAACATTCACCACCATTTCGACATGTCATTTTCAACCATCACCTTTCAACAATTCCCGTCATTCAACAAGGTCATGTAACCTTAGTATGAAGGCCTGTTCATACTCCATTATCATGATCTAATCTATGAACTTTGATGATAATCAATGGACTTCCTTTCTATTATCGGATTTTAAAATAGTTAATGAGCAATAAAGCATTATGCAGTTTCACAAATTGAATTTTTGGTATATACTCAAGATGCATGTCCCCAAAATTTAGGCTAAAGGGTAAGATAACTGACGAAATATATTTTCCAAAATTTAAGAATTTAAATATATTTTAATTATAACCAACTCCTGCATTTGGTTACACAAACTAACTTTACGATATAAAATTGAATTTTGAATTCTTTAAAAAGTTTTTATTTTTATTATTTTTATAAATTGTTTTATTTTTATTAAACATCAATATGAAATCACATAGAATTACAAAATTACAAAAATCCAAATATGAAAAAAATTATTTAAAAATACATGAACCTATGAAAAAGTATGACCTTATTGAAAATATGAAAAATATGAAAGATATGAAAACTATGCAGCATATGAAAACTATGGAAAATATGGAAAATATGGAAAATATGAACGAAACTATGGTAAATAATATGAGATATGGAAAAATTCTAAGATATGATAATTGGACTATTGCTGATATTAGTAGAATTGAACGTAATATGCTAAAAGATATTAAAATAAAGAATAAATATCAAAAACCTATAAAAGAAATAATAGAGAAGAATGATAAAGCAACAAAAAAGTTGGATAACTTATTCAATATTGAATCATATCATAATCTACATGAAATATTTATTGATGAAACCAAAGCAATAGAATATTTACAGTATTTGAAAAAGGTTATCTTAATAGAAAAATTAAATGTGAATACTGTAATAATAATCTAGGTGTATATTATAAATCAAAACTATATAGATGTAAAAAAGAAGGTTGTAGGAAATCATGTTCAATATTAAAAGGTACTATATTTGCCAACCATTAAATTGCCTGTAAATGAAATATTACATATATTGTATGAATATCTTAAAGAAACACCTAGAAAAAGTATATATTCTTCATTAGTAAAATCTCCAAAAACTGTAACTAGGTATAGTAATGAGAAACGTTAAAAACTGTTCTATATTTATAATTTTGCAATACCTTATAATGGTGATTATCTATATTTTTTAGAAAACACTTATATTCGCTTTGTAAGTTGCTAAAACTTACGAAGTGCTGTTTCCAAAGATAAGTTCTTTTGGTTTTTTTGTTACTTTTTAAACAAAAAGTAATGTGAAAGAAATATGGACTACCAATCGTTAAAATTTTAATTTTATAAGTTGCAACAGGGAATATTTCAAATGTAGATAAAGAAATATACAGTTATATCAAATATAACCTTATTTCTAAAATAATTGTTAATTACAAAGTAATTATTATTTATCTTTTATATATTATTTACAAAAACTATTATTAATCAGATAATCAGGACAAAGATTAGTAATAAAATGAATTTCTAACTATTTCTAAACGTTGCTCAATATATTCAGAGAAATATTCCAGAGAAATAATAAGAAAGTAATATTTGGAGATTACAGTGAGATAGATGAGTCAATGATGTCAAGAAGAAAGTATAATAAAGGTAGATTACAGAAACGACAAACTTGGGTTATTGGTATAACTAATCGAAAAAATAATTCTAATCGAAAAGATTATCATTTAGAAATAGTAGATAAAAGAGATAGAAAAACCTGTGAAGACTTTATACAAAGAAATGTTAAACCTGGATCTATAATTTATACTGATTCCTTTAAATCTTACCATAATTTGGAAAACATTTGATATAAACATAAAATGGTTAATCATTCAAAGAATTATGTTGATAAGAAAGATAAGACTATACATACACAGAATATAGAAAATATGTGGGGACTTATCAAAAGGAAGATAAACCTCAATACAGAGGAAAGAGACATTTAATAAAACACTTTAATGAATTTAAATGGAGAAACTCTAATAAATCTAAAGATATATTTACAGAATTCTTGAAAAGTGGTATAAATAACTAATAGCTGAATAGTAACTAGCATTAAAACATAATCATAGAAACTATAAGTTGATAGCATTAATCAAAATTATTAATAACACAGAATAATGATGATATAGATTTAGAATTAATTTTAGGAATTAGGAAATTATATTGAGCAACGTTTAGAAATAGTTAGAAATTCATTTTATTACTAATCTTTGTCCTGATTATCTGATTAATAATAGTTTTTGTAAATAATATATAAAAGATAAATAATAATTACTTTGTAATTAACAATTATTTTAGAAATAAGGTTATATTTGATATAACTGTATATTTCTTTATCTACATTTGAAATATTCCCTGTTGCAACTTATAAAATTAAAATTTTAACGATTGGTAGTCCATATTTCTTTCACATTACTTTTTGTTTAAAAAGTAACAAAAAAACCAAAAGAACTTATCTTTGGAAACAGCACTTCGTAAGTTTTAGCAACTTACAAAGCGAATATAAGTGTTTTCTAAAAAATATAGATAATCACCATTATAAGGTATTGCAAAATTATAAATGTAGAACAGTTTT